>CM021106.1:556019554-556211862 GCA_007115665.2 Sequoiadendron giganteum
TATGTTGTTGGATACAAAAAAGGTCTAGGTACAACAACTAACAACTTGGCTAAGGCTTATGCAGTGTGGGCCAAAATATGTTATCTAAAAGATAATGGCTACACTAAAGTTATGGTGGAAGGAGACTCCAAGATAGTTAAAAGATATATTGGATGATTTCAAACATATGATACAATCCTTTCAGCATTGCAATATTACCCATATTTATAGGCAAGTCAATAGGGTTGTCAATGCAATGGCGAATTTTGGCCTACAACATTTAGATTGGGAATATTGGAACCTTTCTCGATTATCAAATCAAATTAAGGAAATAACATATAAGGAGAGATCAAAGGGTTTAATTAATTCTTCATGGATAGAAAAAAATTATTTAATTTGTGGGGTCGACAGTGTTGTCCAGTTGTCATGATAATTACGTTCTTTCTTATGTGGCAATTGGACAAGTTTAAAAGATAGAATTTGATGTACCCTATTTATGGCAGTTGTACGCTAAATTTCAAAGATTTAAAAAGAGATGGGATGAAAGGACATGCATGTTTGGATGCCTCATGCAATAATAAAAAAAGAGGGAAGGTGGTAATGATGATTATCACCCGCATTTATAAAAATATTATGAAGGATTTGAGAAAAGATAGTTTAGCATGTGTTATTGCGGGCAATAGGGAGGATAATAAAAAATGTGTCATCATGAATCCTAAAGATGGTGGAGTTGTCATTTCCATTAAAGGGGAGTTTCAAAGATACAAGGCTAGACTTTGTAAACAACTCGATTATTTCAATAATATCACTGCAAGGTTTGAGTCATTGTCCTTACAAATGAAAAGCCACCAAGTTTCAATCAAAACTATGTTTTTTGAATTGCCAATTGATTTTGTTGTAAACGAGGAAGGTCAAAGAATGAAGTATTTACTTCTTCTAAAGGATTATCAAAACACAGAAAAAACTATGGGAGGCCCTAGAAAAAGGACGAAGTAAATATGATTCCTTGAAGAAGAATGAAGAATTATGGGGTTTGTTTGACTGTCCTGCTTTCATGCTATACTTTGCGGCTATGGAGGGTTACAGTGAACAACTTAGCTACAATTTTGTGAATGCCTGGAAGGATGGAGAAGTCAAGTTGGGTGTTCATCACTTTACTATTGATGCTAAGTTGATTTCCAAGGTGACGAGTCCGACGTACGAAGGAAAGAAGATAGCGAAGGTAAGCACGGGCAACTATTAGCCTTATATTGAATTTTTTTTAAGCTAAAGAGAAGGCTATAAGATTTCAAAATGGTTATTATAGGGTGTTGCTTTTGCCCCTATATCATAATGTCTATTATTTTGTCATGAAGTATTTTACACTAGAGGGCCTCTTTCAATCGGTGCATGGTTATCATTTTCCTATCCACAACCATATCAGGCACTAGGAAAAAATTAACTTACCCTTTTTCCTCCTCTCCTCCTTGAAACAGAGCCTTACCAATGGAGCGAACCCTCCTTTACACCAGGACTTGAATAGAGCCATATGTAAGTACGTTCTTACCACCACCTTGCAAAGAAATGCTTTCCATAACCTGATTGAGAACCCCACCCCTAAAAGTTATGTGAAAATTGAACTAATTCAAATCTGACCCCACTCCCTTATCAAAGAACCAATTAACCTAGCCCCTAATGTTGTAGAACCCTCATGGTTTTCACTTCTTAAAATAACTCCTAACAAATGTACTGCTTCCCCCTCCTTCTATTGCTAATAAGAAAAGAAAATTGTTGATTCATGAGTTGGGTGTTGACCCTAATACTATAACAATTTTGGATGACATTGAAAATAGCCCTAAATGTGGTCCTACTACCCTAGTGGGTTGTCGTTCTACTTGTGTGGCTTTGGAAACATCCAAGGGGTCGGATAATAGCAAAAAATAAAAATGTTTGGAGGAAAAGAACTTGGAAGAGCCTCTGGAAAGTAAAAAAGGGAAGAAGGTTGCTAGGGAGGAAAAAGATTACTCCTCTGAAGAATGTGTGCCCGATAGTCTGGGTGAAGTTGGGTCTCTTGAGGAAGAGGTGTCGGGGTCAGAGGACGTGGAAGATTTGAGTTAGGAGGAGGAGGAATGTTTTAATTAGTAGGAGGATGTGCAGGATGTGGAGGATACTAGTATGGCTGAGGAAAAAGGAATGGCTACTACTGATTTAGAGGACTTGGAAATTAATGTGGTGACCCCTGGTAATGAAGAATGCTCAAAAGATAAACACACATACAAGGAGAAAACAAGAATTGAAAGGATATAATAAAGGATGGAGCTTATTAAGAAAATGATGCAGAAAGAAGACAATGCTAACAGATTTCAGGTTCTTGAGAATGTTGTGTTGAACATGTGTCGGATTATGGACACAGTGATGAAAAAAACAATGATGGCTACAATCTTGAGATAGGGTAAAATCAAGAAACAATGGAGGAAAAAAGAGAACATGGATGATGCTAATTTTTCTAGAAAGATGGAGATAAAAGATAGCCTTGAAGATTTAGTGGTGGACCTGAAGAAGGCTTGGAGCCTTATTGAGGATGCTTATGCCTGAACTATATTATTTTAAGTTTTATTTATGCTATGAACATTATGAACTTGTTGGGTACTCTTTATAGGTTATGCTTATATAACCTCATTTTATGGTTCAAAGATTATATGGATTGGTTAAATATTTATTGGATCCTTGATAGATTAATATCTTTTGATGTGGTTGGTATAGGTTGATTTTGATTTTGGTTGGTTAGGTGTGGGGAAGTGGTTCTTATTTTGTTTTGGTTTCCCTTTGTTTTGTTGTTTTGTCTGGTAGTTGTTTCTCTGGACTAGTTTGCTGCTTTGTAAGGGATCATGGCCCTTTCCCTGCTTAATCAAATTTTTTTTTTTTATGTTTTTTGTGTACAATGATTTAATCTAGTTTTATTTTTCTTGCTCTACCATTTCAATATGGTATTAGAGCACCATTGAAAATGGACTATGAATTGAGTTTGTTGGTTGAAGAGGGACACCATTATGTTGTTTTAGTTCTACCAAAGCACCATTCTATGTGTTAGTATGTTGTTTTGATGTTTTTTATAACAGTCTAACACAATCTCAATAAAACTATGATATATTTCTGTGATTCTAAAAAAAATAGAAATTTAAAATGTTATGGAAAGATGATATGAAGGAGAATAAAACCTAGAAATATTTTGAAGATATTGTTATTATTGGATGAACACTTTGATGTAAAATATAAAAAAATATGGTGTGAATTTTACATACAGTTATTGTTTCAATTCAAGTTTTGGAATGAGAATAATCAAATCAATTATATAAACTCCATGCTCCTAGAAATATGTTGAAGAAAATGTGAAAGTTAGAAATTCCTCAAAATATCTGAGAGAGATCTGTGTTATAGATTTGAAAGCTCCATCATATATTTAAGAAATCAAGAGATTGTTAGAGAATGGTGTAGTAAATGGAAATACATCTACACTAAATGGAAGTGCCATAATTGCAGGTGCTAAAGGAAGAAATAGTGAAATATTATTTTTTATATTGAAGTCTATATGTTTCTTTCAATGAGTTTATTTATTGGTTGTTTGATGCTATTATAAAGTGTGGGAAGTATTATTATTTCTACACACAATACATTTTTCTCATACTATTGCAAATATAAGTTGAGGCATTGAAAATATTTAAAATGGCATGGGATTTATCATTAGTTAAAAGTTTGTTGAGATGTTGTGAGTGGCATTCATATTTGAGGGTTGGCGTCAAGGAGAATATTCCAGTATCCTATGTGAAGTTGAATGGGTATTATTTTTATTTTTTATTCAAGCATTGCACATTAAATATTTTATAAGTTTCATTATGTTACCAAATTTTTATGCTTTTGAAACCATCCATTCTACACTTAATAAATATTTTAAGGGTTTGAATGCTACATTTGGTAGTTAAAAAGTAACAAGAAAATAAAATTGGAGGTTGGATATCTTTTTTCACATCGGGCTAGCTTCTTGCTCATAGTTGATCCATTACATTAGAAGCACCTTTTTCTATTTGTGTTCTTTCATGGAGCAAGGGGGCTTGGAATCTTGACATTTCTTATGGGTGTGGTTAATGTATCTATATTTTTTGAGGTTCTTTTGTATAATAGAGGAGGGATTATTTCCATAGAACCAGAGGAGAGATATTGGTACACTTAGAGTTTTGGACTCTAAAAGGAGAGTTGTTCTCTCATGTACAACACTAGAGGAGGTATTTTGACACACTCAAAGGAGATGTGGACTTTCAGAGGAAAGTTGTACTCTCATTTGCAAGGAAGATTGGGACACTTTATGTTCTCTCATGTTGTACACATTTTATGTATGTTCTACGATTAGGAGATTCACTGATGGAGTGAGTTTGGTGTTTCTTGGGTGAGCAAGGATAATCGATGAGGGCGCTTCATCAAAGTCTGTAAAAGGGTTATTGTGATCAAATCTTGAAATGTTCCATCCTTTGTTCATATTGATGTAATGAGGGGGGAATGCTGGAATATTACATCTTAGTTTAGGTTAGATAATGATACAAAATAAATTAACATGTAATTATTAATTTATAATAATCAATGGTTAGGTAATAGTTTAGTTTTAAATAAATTAATAATTAGTTTTGCTAGAGTTATTCCCATAGGTAAGTTAGTTTTGTGTGAGAATAATGGATTTATAAATTCAATACAATATTGAAATGTAAAATCATCCCGTAAAATTTAATCAATATTCTATTTTATATTTTTCCTTTGTAGTGATTTAATCTAGTTATTTTTGCTTGCTCTACCATTTCAATAAATGACACACAAATCTTGATGAATCCTTTTTGTTGCAAAGATGGTTTTTGTTGCACCAAAATACTGACTTGTTAATGCCTGATACAACTGCCAGAGTTAATGAGTCCATGGGAGACGGTTAAGCCATGTCACGAACCTGAGCACTGTGCTACACAACACAAGTGAGGGGTTTGAACTTGTGACCCTAGATCTGATACCAATTGTTGCAAAGACGGTTGTCGTTGCACCAAAAGATTGACTTGTTAATGCCTGATACAACCACCAGAGTTAATGAATCCATAGGAGGTGATTAAGCCATGTCATGAACCCGAGCATTGTGTTGCACAATACAAGGAGACCAAGGGCACATACATTGCAACACTCTGTAGATTTCACGTGTTCCTCCATACCCTAACATATCATGAACTGAAATCACCATCAATGCTTAGGGAGATTTGCAAATCAAAAGAGTGTTCCCCCATGCTCCCCACAATATGATTAACATTTTTGTAGGTGATTTTGTATATTGAATCCTTAAGAAATGAAACTTGAAAGGTATTGATGCCCCTATTGTTCTTTCAATTTTTGGACTTTTGGGATTTAGTGTAGATTTGTACATCCTCTTCCAATTGCTCAAATATTTGGGGTTTTATAGCAAGTTTGCACTTCTCACCCTTGGTTGCGACTTACAAAGGAGGTATAAAGCTATCAAATATTGTTCAACGGGTTGATGAAAAAGAGGAAGAATAAGTATCATATCTAGATATAAAAAATTTGTTGCATGCCCTAGGGTTTCTATCTCTAACACAAGGTAAAATAATTTTAATGTTGTAATGATCTAGGTTCATCCAAAAATTGTAATGAATCTAATGTAACCTTTAAATAATGAATATAATACCTTGATTCAACCTTTATTTACAGTTCCTCCATGTTTATTGTGCTCATTTTTGGATTTATTATTGATTAGCAGGCCAACCAAAAGATTGTAAAATCCTTGTAAATACTTTGTAAGGTTTATTTTCAAAATAATAAAAAAAAATATTTAGGTCTATTCATGAATTACTAAGTAGGATCATTTAATGGTCTACAAATTTCTATTATCTTTTCAAATGTGTGTGTATAACCTAGTTTACATGTGCATTTAGAGAGATATGGTATTTAGTGATATCTTCATTAAGGTGTCACAAATGGTTTCAATTATTGCATCTTTTTGTATGAATCTATAACTATACTACCCAGTTTGATATAGCACCCATCTTCCTAAATTTCCACCTCCCATCTTCCTAACACACGTAAAATAAACTAAATTTAAACATCATTTTTAGTGTGTCTATTGTTTGTAAGTTTTACCCCCTACCATGTACACCTAACACTAACCCGAACACTAAATCCTAACCCTAATTAAATACCCAATCATAACCCTAAATTGTAACATCATCCTTTGAATTGGATACTACATCAAAAATTATGTGTTACAATCATTGCTTCCATTGTTGGCATTTTTACATTGGGATGCATATATTTTTAAAATCAACAAAATCTTTTAATGTCTTGCCAAAATTAATATTATTAATTGTAATATCAAACTTATAAACATGTATCCAATTTAGAACATAAATAAGAAATATATGGTAATAGTTTCTTCAAAAAACAAAGTGATGTGGACTAGAAGGACTATAAGGACTATAATGATTTTAGAATATACACATAATGGATTTGTTGAAAAGGTTTTAGAAACTTTCAAACAAATGCAATTGGTAGATGCAAAGAAAAATTCCACAACCTAATGGAACTTCAGTAAATTGAAGCTGGGGTTAAGAGGGTTTCTAAATTACTCAGGGTAACCTTTAGTATGGATCGGTCAAAACCCTCTTGTTATGTTTTAATGGTGACCTGTTGCCACGGTGGACCGGTCACTCAAGTGAGGTTTCATCCCTCTCGGGTCGTGCTTAACCAGCCCTATTTCACCTGATTTGCTGGTCTTTTTGGCATAATGGCCTAGGTATTACACCACCATAAATTTCAATGTGGGCCCCACTTAAATGTTCCATTTGAGGGCTGATGAGCCGTCCGATCATAGAATTCGATCTTGACCGCTTCTCGCAGACCTCGCAGGTTTGTCTGCTGGCGTCATCAAAGTAGTGCGAGGTTCGCGAGATATGGCCATGTGGCATGAATGGATGAATGGGTTTTCTTCCCGAGGTGTTCGATATGAATGGGTTTTCTTCCCTATTTCACCTCATTTGCCGGTCTTTTTGGCGTAATGGCCTAGGTATTACACCGCCAGAAATTTCAATGCGGGCCCCACTTAAATGTTCCATCTGAGGGCTGATGAGCCATCCGATCATAGAATTCGATCTTGACCGCTTCTCGCAGACCTCGCAGGTTTGTCTGCTGGCGTCATCAAAGTAGTGCAAGGTTCACGAGATATGGCCACGTGGCATGAATGGATGAATGGGTTTTCTTCCCGAGGTGTTCAATATGAATGGGTTTTCTTCCCTATTTCACCTGATTTGCCAGTCTTTTTGGCGTAATGGCCAAGGTATTACACCGCCAGAAATTTCAATGCAGGCCCCACTTAAATGTTCCATCTGAGGGCTGATAAGCCGTCCGATCACATAATTCGATCTTGACTGCTTCTCGCAGACCTCTCAGGTTTGTCTGCTGGCATCATCAAAGTAGTGCGAGGTTCACGAGATATGGCCATGTGGCATGAACGGATGAATGGGTTTTCTTCCTGAGGTGTTCGATAATATAGGGGACCATCTTTTCACCGGTAATAGCCATCAATAATCATGATCTCTCGCACACCTCGCACGGGCAGAGTAAATATCCGGGAGAGTGTTGCGAGGTTCACGAGGGAGTGGCATGTGGCTTTTCTTTTCGTGCCAGTGGGATTATATGGGACCCATTGTGCGGTCTGGATCTATTCTTCTACGGGTTTTTGATTGGATATTTTTTCTGAAGGCGTCGATGTGGATTGTCAACATCCATTAACTTGATCTCCACCCTCCGTTTGTTAAAGTGCCTCCCGAATCGGCGGTTCATTTATAGGGAAGAAGTTTGTGAGTTGCCCGCGTGGCATGTATTACTTGGCTATATTACTTAGACTTGGAAAAGAGCATGAAGAAAAATTAGGCCTATTGTTTTCTCGGTCCCAAAGACTGATTAGTTTCATCGACGTCATTAAAATCTTTCATTCATTGGTGTCATTAATAATACAGGTTTCTTTTCTCTTGAGGATCTCCACCTGATTTCCTCCTGCGTGGGAATAGTGCCATCCTGCTGAGGGTACTATTCATAGTTATCTAGAATATTAACTATGCAAGTGGTTGAATCACCTTCAAGTAATTGTACCTTGCATACTGGCTTGCTCTATAAATGCTAACTGAATTGTATGTAATCAGCATTGCATTCTCTTGTGTCTAAGTGCAGTAAGGTTTTTCTTTTGTTTGTGGTTGCGCTCTGTTCCTATCATGAGTAAATCAGTTAAGCGAACGAGTGCGAGGCTGGCTTCACCAGCCATGAAGAAATCCGATTCTCCCATGTCTCGCAAGGCTATTATTAGGAACACTGGCAAGAGGCTAGCACAATGTTCATCCCCGATTATCGTCTTGGATTCTGAGGAATCCGAGACTAGTTCTGATTATCGGTGCTATTTGGCTTCCCTGGCCAATCTAATGGGAGTGGATGAGGAGGTTCTGGCAATTGAGCCAGTGTCTGCATTAGCACCAGGTCCAGTTGTTTGGGAATGTGCTTGCAAGGTCAGTAAAGAGGAGGTGGTCGTGCCATCGCTATTGCAGGCTCGAACTCGGAGTGGTTGCTTGTACTGGGGCCGTGTTGCTTCTTCATGATTACTGGTAGTGGGTCTGTTGGACGTGTCTTCTCTTCTCTTATTATTCTATCAAGTGGATGTGGATGTGGGTATGGACGTGCGCGTGCTTTGCATGAAATTTTGTTTTTTGACTGGTTATTTCATAACCGTTTTGATTCCTTTATTCATGCATGGTATCATTATGACAAGGAATGTAAATTTCAATTTCATTTTGGTGCTGAAATTCAATTTGGTGTCACAATGTAGCCTAATGCTTGTTGCTATCCTATTCTATAAAGGATATTTTACGGCTCATTGTGAAGGGTCAAAAAATTTTTGTAATCCGATGCTTGGAAGTTATACAGTCCTCTTTATTGTTAAAGTGTTATGAACATTTTGTTTCAGGAAGTCATCCTGGGGTTAGGTTTATATACAAATTAGTGTGATATGCTTTTTTAATTACTTATATCGAAAGAAATCTATAAAATTAAGATGGTTTACTCTCCTGGGTGTGTGCCATGGATTATGAATAGCTTTATCAAAGATTCATCTGTTCAATTTCAATAGTTAATTGAAAATGTGATTCATTTTCTTGTGGGTGTACCTAATTGAATTGAGCAGACTTGACTTTTAATCTTTTCCTATTGCCCTTATTTGTCCACAATGGCAGATTGAAATGGACAAAATAAAACAAATTTGGTATAAATTGTATATCAATATCCAAAACTAAACCTTAATACGCTCAGTTAACAGATGTAGAAATGTGAATGAAACTAAAGAATGAAAAATGAAAGACCAGTGCCTTATAGGGTTCACAGAGTCAAGAGAAATCTAAAACAAATTTACTTGTTCTGGCAGACATTCAAGTTATTTAGCATTTTACTTGGTTTATAACTTGTATAAACATGCAAGATTGTGATTATTGAGTTCTTCTTAATAATCCAATTGACATTCCCTAATTACTATGATCAATTCAGAGAATTTAATCTTTACTGGAAAGAAACAATTAATTGATCATAGAGATGCAGCAAATGTGCATTGACGAACTAGGTAAAAACTTGTTTACACTAATTCAAATAACTAGAAAACACCATTACGGAGACAACTTCAATAATACCTTTCAACAAATATCATAAACAATTGATACCAGAAAAAATCGCACCATCATATTAAACTTTCATTGATATCTCCATGATTTTACATATGCAACCAGTCTCATCCTTCCAAAAATTGTATTCTGCTGTCTCTTTTTTATCCTCTATCTATTTCTACCCTTCATATTGTTTTCAAAATGGACATTTATACATTGAGGATACGAAAGGATGCGTCCTTTCAGAAATAGGAAAAAATAGAATTCGAAACAAAAGATAGAGAATAATTAAACTTTAGTTAGCCACAAGCGAGTCGTAGTGAGGTAGTCCAAATAATCCTGACATTTATATGTATCCGCATCTTCAACAACATTCATGATCGTGATTTCCATCTTGAACATTTCCTCATTTTGCTCGCTCACTTCCTCTAATGCTGTCTTCATGATCTCACTCAGTATTGTGTCACATTCATTCTTCCATCTAGTGGCATCTTTCACTTCCCCTCTACTATCAGAAAATGTGACCATATTTTTCTTGGAAGCTTCAATTAATCCTTGTTGATCTCCTTCCAATTCCTCACAAAATTTTCGATGGCGACTGATAATGTGATTTGCAGCTTCAAGTGTAGTACTATTAGCCTCATCATTCTGGGCCAATTCATGTAACTTCTCCATAATTCATCCATCCATCCTTTCATGCTCCTTTAATGCAGTCAGAGTACTAGAATATTTTCCCCATAATTTATTCAATCAGGATGTCAAATTATCCTTCCTTCTCTTAACAACTACTACAATTTCATCATATTTTCCCTGATTATAGGCACTTGACCCTACCCAATGATCTTTTGCTTGAGAGATTTCTCCTTGAGTGAGCATTTTGGATGGATCTATTGAAATACCAACCAAGTCTTTCAATCTATCATTTTCTCTTAACATTCTCTCATTACTTGCCTTATACATTTCTCTTTCTCTTATCAGTACCTGGATCTGTGCTTTATTCAATTTTGCAATGTCTATCCCAATCTCTGCAGTAACCACAAGATTAGCCTCTCCAACCTTTAGGGTCATAACATGGCCAAATGCCTTCTTTGTATCAATTACCACTGATTTCCTGTGGGGGGGATACAAAGCCCATATCATCAACGATCCCTCATCAGTATTATACTTAGAACCTGCATACACCTTTGTCACCTTTTCCTTATCAAGTTTGTGTGTAGTGTTACTATCTCTTAAGAAGCTATCAAATACTAATGCAGAATTCAAATCAAGTCCAGGAAAGATCATGACACCAGCATTCTCCAACATTTTCCTCCCCTTTTCAGGAGTCATATTTGTCATTTCATCATCCACACATCTTCTCAATTGATCCAATAATTGCTCTTCATTCCTAGAAGTGACAGCACCAACATCTTCTCTTATTTCTTTCCCCTTCAGTTTGTACAAGAATGCTTTGAACTCTGGAGATTTTATAAACTCATCATCTGAAACAAATGATCTGTATTCCATATGCCTTGCGTCAATATCACCACTTTCAATACTCTGTTCTCTAGTTGGGCAAACATACTGCTGAGTCCTTAACCTAGATATCTTCTCTGTTCTGCTCTGTGGCACTTTATCCATTGGGCTTTCCTCACTTCCAAAAGACAATGTCCCCATATCTTGTAACCCTTGGTTATAGCTTTCAACCACCCCCTTTGCTTCCTCTTCATCCAAATTCCTTATCATATCATTAAAAAGATAAGGTACATGCTGATACCTTCCAAAGTTAATCCTTTCTTTGGCTGAATTGATATATCCTTCAGGGTCAAAGTTTTTCCTAGGTGGTCCCCTTTTCATATTATAATGCAACAATCTATCAAGGATTAAATTATATCCCTCCTTAGCCAACACAGTGAAATCACCAAAACATAATGTGCTAGGCACAAAAGCCTGCTTCCCATAAGAACTGAAAAGCATCACATTGCTGAAATCCATTTGTCTAACAATTTCCAAATATGCAACTCTGTTTGGAACTGTCCTTGGCAGAATAAAAGGGGCATCTTCAAATCCATACACTCTGATCATTGTAGCTCCTTCCAAACAATACCAGTCACCCCAGTTATGATCAATTGGCCCATTGAAATCTTTGGGCCGAAGAAACCTTTTAATCTCATTAGTCAATGAATAGTTACAAGGATACTTATACAATTTGTACAAAGTTTTCACAAAATATTCCTCAAAGTGGATGAAACTAGAATTGGCAAACCTGCTGTCCCAAATAGCAGTCCACAGCTGAACAGGCAATGCCTCACCCTCCTTACCAATTTGATAAACTCTCATTTCTGGAGGCCATACTCCCAACTCCTGTCCAAAATACAGCACCAAGTGCATCAACAATGAATAATGTCTGAGATGAACAATAGAAGCTCCACCCTTTATAGCCACCAATCCTGAATCAAGCTCCCTAGCAATATATGAAGCATAATCAAATGGCCTGGAGTTATGATACTGAATATCTTCTGTGATAATCATTGGCACAATTGACATGAGTTCCAGGGCATCCATCCCCAATACTTGACACATTGAGAAATATGTGTATTTCATGTAAAGCTCAAACAAATCTACATGATAAGGAGGCCCCTCACTATATTGCAGAGGTTCTGATTTGCTACCTTGTTTAACTCTATGAATAGGCAACCTCCAACCCTTATAGATTGTATCCATTCTTGAAAATTCCTTTTCCAACTCTTCGCAACTGATCTCCTCATTGAAAAACCCTTCCAATTTGAAAACCTCACCCACTGCTTCTTTAGACACATATATCTGTGGTTTTCTAGATGGGTCACATATAGCCTTATGTTTTGGATCATAATTATCTGCAAGTACTTTTACCAATTCTGCATTTACAAAAATATTAGGGCACACTAGTTTCCTTACATTTAACTTCCATGGGTTACAGACTGGTTCAAAATGATTTCTTTTGTGGTAATGGAAATTGAATAGCTCATATCCTCTTATGGCAATCCAGACATCACCTATGAACTTGCACTTGTCATCTAGTTTATCAACCTCTGCCCTAAGTTGTGCAGACCTTCTAGCTTTAGGGCCCGAGCCAGGTAATTGATCAATAAGGTCTTGGTTCAACCTCCTTTCAGTGCCCTCATGCTCTGTATCAAACTTTTGTTTCTTTCCTTTTGATAGACTACTCACACCAGGCTTTCTACCCTTACCCTTTCCAGAACCAGAGGACTCCATTCTCAAGCTTACAGAATCAAAATGTAAAAAACCAAGGAACAGTCACTTACAGTATTTTTCTCGAGTTCCTTAGACCGAAAATGTCCCAGTTCTCTGCTCAGCATGCCAATCCACCTGCAATCAATTAGGAATTGAATAATTGATACAAACTTTACTATTATATCTCGTCGCGCCATTAATGAAGCACGAATGAAAATCCATTTGAAACTGGCACTGTCACATCAACTATCCTTTCGATGAGAAACTTTCAAATCTGGGGCGAAGTCCTTTTGCAACGTCTATTACACCCTTCACCAAGACATAACATGGTCTTACCAACACTTGGGATCTAAAAAATAATGACTGTCTTTTATGTCGCTATAACAATTCCGAGTCGGGGAGATGTTGCATAGCCTTCATTGTGTCACACCGATATGCATTCTTCAAGTCATAGTCACTAAGACAAAATCACCCTTTCACCGATGAACTCTCATTTCGGCATGTCCACCAAGTTTTCTCACCGAAGAAATAAACCCCACCAATGAAATAACACCTTCGGTAAGACAGTAAACCTTTGGGAAGATCTATATCGATGCCAAATGTCTTACCGACATCACTCCTCCATATTACTCCTATTCGGTGAAACTCAACCTGAGCTGCTTGTCGGTATAACATTCAGACTTCGGTGAAACCTTATGTCGAAAAGTTCCTCTCCTGGCGATGCATATCTCTATCGGCATACCTTTCCAATTGGCAAGACCCCAATATTCTCTCCAATAGCTTTTCAGATCCCCTTGTATTTAGTTCGGCAAGACAAGAGTCACTTCGCCAAGACCTTCCCCGACGACATAAGTCTTACCAAGACATTTGCTTACAAGCCAATCGGTGAGACGAAATGACTTCGCTATGACTTCATGCTGATACCCACTAGTTTAGCCGAAACAACCCCTCCACATGCTACTCAGCAAGACCAATTGAATTCGCTGTGACACTACAACGACGCCCCAGCATATGCCGATATGAATCTTCTCAGTCGCTGAAACAAAAGAAAAGTCTTGTCGATTGTCTACAACAAATACATGTTAGTGAAAATATATCTTGGGGAGACTTGTACTATGTCTTGCCGATATGGGTCTTTCAATGAAATAAGAAGAGATAGACGGATTCAAATGGGTCACATGACAAAAAAAAAGTGAGAAAATGCAAAGAGGGGATTTTATGTTTATGACAAGGACTTAATGTTGAAAACTCTTGAATGCAATAGACTATAAAAATTCAAAATTTTACAGTTCTAACAGGTCCAGAACTAGGTAACTGGTCTATGAGGTCTTGATTTAGCTTCCTTTCAGTACCTTCTTATTGCAACTCAGTCTTTTGCTTTTTTTCTTTTGATTGGCTTCCCTCCCCGGGTTTTCTTCCCTTTAGTTTTCCTGAACCAGTGCCTTCCATAATTCAAATTTTTACGAATTTTGAGAGGACGAGAAACTTACTGTAACTTCTTCCAAACTCAAGCTAGGTGAATGCCTTAATTGCTCTGCTGGTTCCCTTGCTCTCCTTCGATTTGAATTCTATGAGACAATGATTTCAATTGATCATACCCTGATATACAAAATCTCCTACGCTTCATGGTGCCATTAATGTCTTTTACCGATCGAGACATGAATGCTGCAAGTTTTTTTTTTGAAATTCTCGCTGTCACATTAGGGTTCAACGATCACCCACCCGCCAAGACGTCTTGTAGTTTCCCCGACATCACAAGTCTCCCCGATAGTTTCTTTCCTTTTGCTTTTATATCACCATGACTTTCACCGAAACAACTATCGCTCAGACTTAATGAATCGGGCCAATGGTTCTTTTCCTTACTCCGAAAGTACTTTGTCTCACACCCAACAAGGCAGTGGTCTCACGCTTTCATCTTTTGGTTTATCCATTTTATTTTTTACATCTGTTAATTGAACATATTCTAATATAATTAAAATATAATTAAAATTAAAAACATCATAAATTAATTATATAACCACATAAGTCAAATATAATTCTTTCAAGAAATTAATATCAAATAGACAATACAAATTAATGTCATTGATCTTCTTCTTCATCCAACTCTTTGTCTGTATCATCCGATCCAGATTCAACATTGTAAGGATTGGTCATATCATCATCATCGTCATTGATATCAGTTTCGATAATGTCATCATCCACATGGATATCATCTTCATGAACATTAACTCCTACATCATCATGATCTAGTTCCTCCTCTTTGACATCTTCGTTAGGCACATCATCAACTAACTGTTGATCCTGATCATCATCTACATCATCTTCTATTTCTTCAGTATCTTCTTCTTCCACCACATTATACTTTACCGCCCTTCCTCTTGGATCATGTCTAATGACATATGACCAACCCGCTTTACCTGAAACCTCTGAGTAAAATACCTGCTCATATTGGCTTGGAAGAACATAGGGCTCATTTCCAGCTCGCTCAAAATACCTTGTATTAACCATGGTAAATCCATTATCATGTTCAATAACAGTTCTCTCAGGATCATTTTCATTCAATCGTAGCCTATACCATAGGACGACGAACAAAACTAATTTGAAGGACTTAAAGTCAAACTCAAGTATATCATCCAAAATCCCATAGTATTGATTTTTTGAGACTTCTTGATGTATGTCGCTTCTAGATGAAACATTAGTCACCTAGAAGACTGCAGTTATCCCAGAATCACAAGTTTTCTTCGTGTCATCCAACTTTTTGATTCGAAATTTATGACCATTGCACCACATAGCCTTGTGGTGTTTCACCTGCAATATGTCAAACATGCAAAACTTATTGCAATATCGTCAGTTGATAAACATATTTATTCTTGGCCGAATGTATGCAAAGAAAAAAATCTCAACATATATATACATCAATATAATTGAAAATAATTAAATAATATGGGTGATTAATATATTTATACATACCTTTTTATCTCTTAAACCATATGCTAAATCAATTTCCCTTGGTGTAACATTGGAATCTCCATTACGATGAGCTTCTTTAACCAATGAAGCCACACCTTCCCATGTTAATGCGCGACCAGATTGTTGACATCATTCAATCCATACCGTCATCCAATCAAGATTGTTTGCGACGTACAAATGTAGTGCATCCCACTCTCGACCAACTGTATCAAAAAAAAATGAAATTCACAAACGACATATAATTAGTTAATTACCACGGTATACGACCTTAATTTATAAGTACAATATACATAAAAACCAAATGTAAAATGTATTCTAATTAATCTTTGGTGCAGGAGCACACCTAGGCTAACCTCCATAGTTAGGATATTTTGGGCTTGTATCTGACATTAGCCAAGTCAGAGTAATTGTATGTTTGTTTTGGACCTTAGAAGGTCATTGTTGTGGCTAGGTGAGTTAGTCATTAGGACTAAGGTCACCAAAGTTAGTCATTGTTAATAGTTTTTACATTGCTTAGCCTTAGTAGCTTAAGTTGGGATTTGAGTCTTAATGTGTTCTAAACACATGAATGATGTTAGAAAGATGCCATGAGGCCTTTAATGATGTTGGTTACTCAAAATATAGGAGACAGAGGTCCTAAGAGTTAGGAAGGTGGCATAATGACAGAGTTGCCAAATGTTGTTACAAAATTGTCATGGCAACAGTTGCCATTATGGCAAATGCTGCATGCAACTCAGTTACATAGGATCCCCTAAAGGATAGGAGTGGGGGATCAACCAACATACCCTACAAACATGGTGAATGGCATCTAATATGAAGCAGGCTCGAATTCAAGAAAGAGGGAGATTGTAATCAAGTTTTTGGAATAGAAGATAGCTCTGCAATTTTTGTTTTTATGTGAACTCCGAGTGTTATTGAGTGACAGTGATACTAAGTGAATTGGATGTTTTTATTTAGTGTTATAGTCGTGTTCATGGGATAGTATTAAACTTTTTTCATTCTGCAAATAAGTTGATTTAAGTTGTTTTAGTGTCCTAAATAGATAGGTTAAGGTTTAAGGGTTTTACTGGTCCTGTCCTGACCAACTTGTGTTTTTATGGCTCCCCCATGAAATCTAGTCACAGGATTTTCCTGAGGGTAGATGGATGTGTTAGGGGAGCCATTGTTCTGTACATATGTAGAGTTAGGAGTCATGGAGAGTGGAACAACTGTGTTTAATGTCAAGTCCTAGGCGAGCTTAGAGTGCTTAGTTAGAGGTTTGACAGTAATGAATTGAAGAATTTAGGCAAGGGATTGAGGTACAGTACAAAACAAGTACAGTTCCAGGTAAGGTATAGACATATCCTAACATGCTAGAAGGATTGAGGTTCTATCAATCCATTTGACTGAGTGGTGTAAAAGGGGGAATGGATGGAAAAATCACATTTCCATGCTCCGGGTCTCACCTCAGCAATTCCCTTTGGTGGCTTCCTCCACCACTCAACCTATAGGTCCTGACACAAACTCAATTACCCCTAGTTCTATTGGCCATCCCCTCTTCCAACCACAATACACAATTCAATCCAATCTTGGTGCTTTGACTCTGCTTCACCCTTGACCCTTAATCCTCCCTAAAGGCCAAATGCTCTCAATACACAACTAGATGTTTGCAGGGGTGTAAATATGTGTTGTCATGCTCCCTAGCATTCCATTTGGTCTCTTGAACAACCACTAACTCCATTCCATCATCGTTTCTTCCAAACCCTCACTTAGGTTTTCAAAGCAACAAGCCTAGAGTCTCTTTTTAGCCCTCCTAGCCCGAGAAAAATGGAATTTTCACAAAACTTGTCCAAAGAACCCCAAATCTTTTTCATGGATTCCTGAACCTGATATCAACCTCTACAAGATTTCCAAACCCTTAGGCCTTTCCTTTTCGTACACAGGACTGTCCTCAAACTTTGCAAAATGTAGGTTTTTTAGCAAATTCCTGACCACCCGATTTGGGATTGTCAAAGAGTTCTCAACCCAAACGGCCTATTGGGACCTCCTCCTTGGTACCAGACCTTGATAAGACTCCCTTAAAAATTTCTACCATGGTGTTTATCAAGATGAGGTCACCCCTTCAAGTTATGTGCTTTTTAGCACTGTCCTTCCTAGCCGGGCAAATTCCTGACCACCCGGTTGGACTGTCAAAGAGTTTGCCTAGAAAATGGACTGTTGGGACCTCCTCCTTGGTACCAGACCATTGTGAGACCTCCTTCCACACTTCTACCATGGGGTTTGTCCTGGAGAAGTCATCCCTGCAAGTTATGTGCTTTTTAGCACTGTCCTTCCTAGCCGGGCATTGCCAAGCTCGCCTAGGAAGTGACTTTCCTCATGAACCTTCTACTCCTAAAGATTCCTAAACCTAAGCTATATATAGGTATGGAGCTCAGCCTCATCCCCCATAGGCTATACACTAGGTATAGTGGAAGATAGAGGTCTAAGTCTCCATGATTAACAGTTTCCTAGACTAATCAACAATGGAAAGAAACTAGTCTATCTAAGAAATCAACTAAGAAACGATGAGAAAGATTAACTACTGTCCACACAAAGCTTTTAAGAACAATTACATCATGTTCCAAACATAATAAGATGCCTGGTTAATTCATTAACACACTACCAAGAACACAATTGAGGAAATTCAGTTATTCTCTGCTATCCTCGGTTACCATTGATGAAAATTGTCAAATTACAAACTTTTCCAACATTCACAAAGCCTTCCAACCCTTCAAACAGGCCGAGGCACTCCTTATAAAATTTCAAAAGGTGGTTATCATTCCCCTTGGTCGGACATAACCACCACCTTAGGCCAAAATTGCTTAAAGCAACATTTTGGGCTTTATTTCCAATTACTAGAACTTACCCACCATGAGTGTCTTAACTCACAACTTAAACACTACTGATAGCTCCTGACCAAGGTATTGTGGTAAGTCACACACTCAAATGCTATGGTCAACATGACCTTATCAAATTAAAACAAAACTTCACAAATCTTTCCTATTCCTAATGTTCCTAGGTGTTTCTCCTGTTTCTCCTAGGTGCTCCTGCACCATTGAGGTTTGAGCAAGAAAACCAGTGGGGTCCTACAAACTAGGCCTAATAGCCCTATTTAACCTAGATAATAGGAAACCAGTGTATGGAGGACTTAGGAGTATAGAATCTTTTGAATCCTTCAGAAAATCCAAAAGGGTATTCGAATGTGGAATTGGTTTTTTAAGTTGTTTGGAAAGTTTGGGCAGGAACGAAGTAAATTAAGGTCTCTGTCAAGGGCTACAAGAAATAGGCCTCCTCAAGACCAATTCTTGAAACCGGTAGGAAAGGAGTTTGGAGATCCTCTAAGAAGGATCCAGTTGGAAGTACATGGCATGTTTCCAATGTGTTTGGCACCCCTGCAATCAATTCAATGTTTGTGTGATGTTGGCACTTAGAGTCTTCTAAGTGTAGGAGAGAGTTTGCACATAACAAAGTGGTGTTAGTCCTTCAAGGTGAAGCACAAGGTGTGAGACTCTTGGAGAGGAGTTGGATTAGGACTTAGTTAATCGTGTAATCCTAACAAGGACCTAGAAAATATTAGGTTCCCAGAAGAAGACAAGGAAAGGTCTTCTTAGCTAGTTGTGCAAGAAAGCCTTGGAACACTTACACCAATCTCCATGACCATCTTATAATTACCTGACACTTTCCTCAATCTACCTTTCCCCATCAAGTACTCCCCTTCGAATTTTTTAATGGAGTTGGGATCCCAAATGTGATCTACATGGATCTTTGCTGCAAACTTAGGAAGATATTCAGTAATGTACACCATGGTCTAGTATACCATGTATCCCTCCACCATAGAACCCTTGGGATGTGCTCTCTGTCTAACCAAAGCCTTCAAAAATTTCAATTGCCTCTCAACCATCCACATTGACCTTGTGTGTATAGGTCCACACAATTCAATCTCCTCAACTTGGTGTATGAGGTAGTGTTCTTGTGCATTGAAAAATGTCGAAGGTAGACACTTTTGCATTTCACACATTAGACGAGGAATTCTTCTATTCCAATAATTTATATCTTCTTTGTGGATTGCTTTAGATGACAGCCATCTACAAGTGATTCAAGGCACAAATATATTAATGAGATTTAACAAAAATATACAATGAATTGAACAAATATCACTACTTACCTCATGTATTTTCCAAGATCATATATAACTTGCTTGACATTGTTGTCGAAGTTGTCCGGGAGAGATAGAGGTAGAACGTACTGCAACAATTATAAAATGATCTTTTCATTAATATTTTTCCAAAAGTAGTAAACATAATACACTGAAAAGTACATGCAATATACAAATATATATATAATATACTAGAATAATTACCTTAATGAAGGTATGCCAATCACACATTTTCATCCCTGACCCAAATTCACCTTTCTTTGTTATGATATTGTTTATGTTGGCAGCAAATCCTGTGGGAAATTGAATTTTTCGTATGACTTGTTTTATAGCATTGCTTTGCTGCTCTATTAATAACCAAGGAAGGGCACTTATATTAATTTGGTCTCCATCGCTATTTAATTGAATGACATTTTTCATTGCATGACTGGCTTCCTGAATGTCACTACAAATTTTGACAATTTTTTCCTTGTCATGCCTTCCATCCAATATTTTCCATAACGTTTCTGTCATATTCTTTCCGATATGCATTGTATCAAACAAATGCACAATTTGTAGCTGCTCATAGTAGGGCAACCTACTAAATTGTCTGGGATAACTTTTCAGTCCTTGTGGAAGCCGACCATTAATGCCTTGACGACCTTCATGAAGCATATAAGTTAAACAAATTAACAATGACAATCATTGTCAATTACAGCATGATCACAAAATAAAAATATAAATTCAAAACATATCATAAATGATGGATAAACAATTTGATCCGATGTATAACCTTGATGATTAATTCTATTATATTCCAACTTCCATAGGCGAGGTGTCATTCTTCGTGGTTTTGATGTAGTCTCTTCTTTCCCATTGAAAAGATGTTTTTCAGTAGTTCGATACTTATGATTTCTGTGGAGGAAGTGCCTATACTCATCAAACACCTGCTTTCCTAAACTTGTTGAACGATGAGATTTCATCTTTGGACCACAAATTGGACATGCAAATTTTCCCTTTGTTTGAAGACCTGCAAATCATATATAATTGGATTAAATATGTCAATTTTTATAATTATATATAATGAATAGATTATTTCAAAAACATGCATGATATCTAATTCATAAAATTAAATATCGTTAAAGTCATGCAGTCGAACGTTATAACATACCAGAAAAATGTGTTAGCCCTGGGGCATCATGAATTGTCCATACAAGCATTGCATGGAATTGAAATTGTCTTTGTCCTATTGGTCTAGATACGTCATACATAGTGACGCCATTCCATAACTTTAGTAACTCGTCGATAAGAGGCTCAATATATACATTCATATCTTTAACTTGGTACTTACCTAGTTGAATGAACATAAACATTACATAATTATTATAACCATTTTATTGCAATATATATAAATTCATGTACACGACTATTAAATGAAAAAACATATAAGTCATTATGCAAGAAATAAGACAAATGAGATGCTACTACGTTAAAGAAAATTGATGTAAACAAATACCTAGAACAATCATTGCCAACATTATGTGCTCCTTCTTTATTGACATCCATGGAGGAATGTTATTGTTGATAACAAAAACAGGCCACACCGAGTAAATAGATCTCAGCTCTCCAAATGGATTGACACCGTCCGCTGCCAATGAAAGCCTGAGATTACGAGGTTCTTCTTTAAAGTGTGGCCATTTTTCCTCCGTGTCCCTAAATGCAGAACCATCTGCAGGCATTCGAAGAATCTCATCTCCACTTCTATTATGTGCATGGTAATCCATAAATTGCACTAAGCTTTCGCACCTAAATAATTGTTGCATACGTGGAATAATGGGAATATAACGAAGAACCTTGCGAGGCACCTTTTTTGTTAGTTGATCTATTTGATATCTACTGATATGAAATTCTGGGCATTCTATTGCAAATTCATATTGTTTATGATATATAATATGATCATTGGGACATGCATCTATTGCTTGATACTCCATTCCAATATCTTTCATAATGCCAGATAAATCTCGGTATGAGCGAGGTAAAATATTTGATGGTGGTAACAAAAATTCACCAATCAATCTACAACAAAAAATAACTTCTTAATATAAAGAATATTAAAGGTACATACTTCATCCTTTATTTACTAGCGATGAACTAACAACAATTAAAATAGATGAAAAAAATGACATATATGACATACCTTAACATCCGTGAGATTGCTATGTTGGATAAACCATTCACAACCTTCAAGTTCACTAGCAACAATACAACAGAGAGAAGAGTTGTTTGAGAGCCTTCATAAAGCGGCTCGTATGCCTTCTCAAGTACAAGTAAATCATGAACATCATCAAAGTCATCTCGATCAACATGATCAGATGTGCCACTACATGTGTCATGGATCAATGTATTTGTACCATCATCTTCAATTGTGTTTTCTGGTGCATGATCATCTTCTTCCATAGGATCATTAACTTCATCTTCGATATTCACAGCTCCATGTTCCTCCGCTTGCAAAACCACATTCTCTGGGCCGTGATAATTCATATCGTGTGCCCTAGGGCGCCCCACCTTTATAATAATGACAGACACAAATAAACCATGATCATGATCAAGTGATTTTTTATATATATATCAAATGTTAAAACAATATAAACATTTACAAATTCAATCAATATAAACACATATAATGAACAACTTACCAATGGACGATAATCATGCCCCCCTTCAACGTGACCATGCTGCCTACAATGTTTCTTAACTGTTGTGATTAAAAGTCTTCTCGTCTTTAAGCCCTTGCAATTATTGCAAGGACAATAACATTTCCCATCACCCTTTCTTTTCAATATAGCCCACAATCTAGCAATTGTCTCTTCATTTTGTTCTGGACTAATATTATCTGACATGATTTTACTTTACCAAGCTTGAATATTTAGATCTTAAAAAAATATCAAACTCACACGCACTCCAATAATTTTTAATCGTACACAGGTAACAAAATATAATAATTATGATATTTTACACCAAAAAAAATCGGCATGCAACCACCCCTGCAAAAGAGAAGATAGTCTGAAGTTAATGACCCCAAAAAACACTTTCAAATGCTAATTCTAGAAACTATTAAATTCTGATTTTACAATGATTTCCAACTGTTGTACTCCTAAAATCAGAATATTGAACTTGCACAACAAAATCCGGAAATGAAATTCTCAAAATGCAGCTAATAGGCCTCAATAATTAAGGCCTACTCAAGACTTTGTGAAGTCACTGCAAGGTTTCCAGGCCTTACTTGATGATTTGAGCAAGAGGATTAAAGAGTTGGTAAAGAGTTTTGATGACTGGAGTGGCACATCTTTACCAGATATTGTAGATGCCCAAGGAAATGTTAGATCACTGCAGCAATGGCAGGACAGGGTAGATGATCAAATCATTAACACTAGCACATTTTTGGAATCTTTTGAAAGGGAGGTGAATCAAGTAGCAGTAAAGTATACAACTTACAGTGCAAAGGTAAATTAGGTGGTAAATTTTAATTGGCCAACGGATGAGGAATATCAAGGATGGGTAGAAAAGTACTTAACTGAACAAGAATAGTACAGAGTCTACAACCGGCAGTTAACAACTCAGCGGTTATGGTTATAACAAATTTTGGCTATGTCTTGGTGGCAGTTTTGGTGCAAGTTTTCAAAGTTTGGAAAATGCAACAATTATTCTCTAGTGGACGGGATGAACAAGAAGATTCTCTAGAGACTTAGCTATTGTAACCAATTTTTGAAATGTCATAAGGCGGTCCAAGTGACCAATGACAGGTGTATTTCTGGTCCGATGCTTGTTGCTCCTTCATTTTCCCTATAAGAAGGATTTCAGGACCAAAAATATGGCTGGTTAGCAAGTTAGATATCTTTAGGTCAAGTCTAACTGAAGTTGCAGAGTGAATTTGTAAAGAGCCTGATATTATAGTGAAGATACTATTCTTAGGTTTGGTGATGTGAGTGTTCCAAGGCTTGCTTGCACTGCAACTAAGAGACCCAGCTTGTCTCTTCTAGGAACCTAGTCTCCTCTAGGTCCTGATTGGCTTAGATGATTAACTAAGTCCAATTCTAACTCTTCTCTAAGATTTCTATCCTTTGTGCTTCACCTTGGAGGACTAACACCATTTGACAAGTTCAATTTCTCTTCCTCACTTAGAAAGTTCTAAGTGCTAACTTCTCACAAACATCATTCTTCATTGCAGGGGTGCCCATCCTATTGAAAAAATTCATAACCTTGCATATTTGAACCATATTAGAAGGTTCTTCAACCCTATCCTTACCGGGTTCAAGGTTTCACCATTTGAGACCTTAAACAGGCTTATTCCTTGTAGCCTTTACCAGTCCTGTTTTGTCAATTCTTGCTAAATTTTTCCAAACACCATACAAAACTAAAGGCAGATTTGGATACTCATTTGGAAGTTTTAAAAGGTTCAATGGGGCTTAGGGCCTGACAACCTTCGTACACTAGTTTCCTACAACTTAGGACAATAGGGCTAAAAGGCCTAATTTCTAGGACTGACTGTAATCTTGCTTGGGACCTGCTCAAACCATAAACTAAATGATTGACATGACCTCAGTCCACCTAGTATGATGAGCTATGATGAAACCCTACTTGAACCTATACCTATTCCGTACAGTACCTCTTTACCCTGCAAGAAATCTTCAAAGACATTCCTAGACCTCTAACCGGGCTCTGTCTGCTCACATAGAGACTAGTGATAAAAAGAGCTCTCCACTCTTTCATGCTTCCTAATCCTAAATCTATATACACTAATGACTCCCCTAACATTTCCACCTATCCTTAGGTGTTTCCCAAGGCTAGATTGCATGGGGGTTGCCATGAAAGCACCGACTGGTTAAGACTGGACTAGTAAGAACTTAAAACCAAAACAATTTGCCTGACACCAAATATCCTACTCTAAACAACTTGCTTATCAAATGAAAAAGACCAAGATAATCCTATAGAACACGAAACAAATACTAAACTCAGTCTCTCAATCCATTAAGCATCTCTGTCATCACAAAAGTTTGGGTTGTTCTTGAAAACACTGTTGCAGAGCTCTCTATTTTACTTTCAAAAACTAATTACCAATTACATCATGTCATGAGATTTGAGTCTTGGGTCATAATAGATGCCATCCCCATGATTCTAGGGCCTGTTGGCCGATCTCCCACTTCCTATTCTCAAGGGAATCCAAAGGTAACCGAGTTGCATGCCCATGCTAACTTCTTTACAACATTTGGCATCTTTCTCTATGCTTTGATCCTATTTCTTAGGACCACTATTCCCTCTAGATTCTGAGGAACCAACTCATTTAATGGCCTTAAGGCATCTTTACAACAACCACTAAGTGTTTAGAACATCTTTAAGACTCTAATCTCCCATAGACAACTAACATTAAGAAAACTTAAATTACTAACACTAGCTATTTGTGTGACCTTAGTCCTAATGACTAACTCACCTAGCCCACAAAAGCAATGACCTTCTAAGGTCTGAAAAGAAACTAACATCCTGACTTGGCTAGAGTCAAGTACAAGCCAAAATAACAAATATAGAGGTTAGCCTAGGTGTGCTCTTGCACCATTTGGTGTCATTCTATTGTAGGTTTTAGTTTCATGGGTACTTAATTTTCAAGACAGTACTAGCATCTGAATGAAAATTTCTCATTTCAAGGTCATGTATCTCCATTATATGAATATACTATTATCTTGAATAAAATGATCAAGGGTTATTCTATTCATCTCACTGTTATGGTGTGTGATTCTCATTTTGGCTTTAATTCAAGGAATTAATTAAAATGCTTGAGTGAGGTTATAGGTGACTATGTTCATATAAGGATTTGATAAGTAGTATTGGGTTAGGATATAGAATGATGGTATTGTAAGGCAATATTATTGAGATTTTATATGCTATGTGTCTAGAAGATAAACTTGGTTACAGTAAAAAAACAACCAACACCTTTGATATTATCTAGCTATGGCTCTCAAATCTATTGCAAATTGATCATTAGGGTTAAAATTGAAACCTTGCAAATATAATCTTTGTCCAAATCCATCAAGAATTTTCCATCAGTTGTAAACAGTTCCCTTATAAAGAATTTGTGAAGCCAGGTCTAAAATCTGGAAATGAAATTCTAAAAATGCACAAGACTATAAATGAAATCTGATGAGATGTTGCTTTCAAATATGATTTTCAAACTTGGAAGTACAAATCTGACTTCACAAATGAATTCTGGAAAAAGACAATGACTTCCCTCAACCTGGCGATATCTTCTTGAGTTTCTTTTGATTTTCCCCAAGAAAACCGTCGAGCAAAACATTGTCGTAATAAATAGTCGAGATCATTTCAATTTATGCCCGCCACAATTTAACTTTGCAGGACCGCCCCAATTTTGGCGAAAGATCTTCATGGAAACATACACAAAACAACGGCTCGTCGAAATTCCGACGAACGTCGGGGTAAAATTTTTAAAAAAAATGGAAATTCGCACAAGTGCCCGACGATACATCTGATTATATAGGTTTCATCGAAAGGTTTTGTTGGAAATTGGGGTCAAATGAGTTAGTGGAAGCAAACCAACCCAAAGGCCGAAGACAAATAAAACAACAAAAAAAATAAGAACGCGGGAGGCGGAGCCATAACGGGAACGAAAACCAAACCGAGAACTTTGCCAAAGTTCAAAGTTCAGCTCCATCCTGGTTCCGCCTCCGGAAGAACAAAATAAAAGGCAGGGAGCGGAGCCAGAACGGGAACGGGAAACAAACGAAGAATTTTGTGAAATTTCAGAGTTCAGTTCCATCCCGATTCGGCCTCAAGCAGAACAAAGGAACAAGGCAAACAAAGGAGAACCTAAGGGAGGAAACCAACCCTTAGGACCCAAACAAAAACACCAAGGAAAAAAATAGAAGGCAAAAGAAGACCACCCCAGACAGGACAACTGCGAGATTCCAAAACCACCAGGAACTCAACACAAAGGAACCCACAACCAAGGCAAGCACCAAAGACCAAAACCCTAAGATTTTCAAAGATAAGCACAAAAGAGGGGGGGTAAGCCACATAAACAGGTCAAAAGGGCAAGCCAAGAGAGGGTCCCCACTTCTCGTGGTGCGTGTGTGCAAAATTGCACAACAAATGGCGACTCCACTAGGGAAATGCTCTAGAGCATTTCAATGACAAACTGGAATCAAGAACTCAGAATCTCTGGTTTCAATCCAAGAATCAAGTTACATATAGACAAGGTTTCATAAATCACTAACAAGCCAACCTTTCCTATACCAGGGTCAAAGTGTGTGAGTATGCATTCATTTCCCTTTCCTAAGTTGCAACAAGGACCAAACTCAGTCTATCAGGGCTACATAAGGGTTCTAATTCCAAAAGCAACCTGGATAGAGCCTCACTTCTAGTCAAGAATCCATAGCCCTGGTGAGGTTATCATTGTGACCCTCCCTAGCATAGCTCTATTGCCAGCCATGCATCTATAGCCCCGGTAGAGATACTAGGATACCCTTGAAAAGGTGAAAATTTCTTTTTATTTTCAATATTTTATTTTCCTTTCTTGATATTCTCTTTAAGATTTGTTTTTAAAGCTTTTATTTTCACCTTGCAGGCAATGAAGCCCACACTCAAGGATGAGAACCACAGCGGCACTGGAGTAGAATTTAAGATTTTTCACCCAGTCAGACCTCCTAAAGACCATATGCAACCTTGGAACTCTTAATATTTGTGTGAAAATATAAGACCCAAATACATTCCAAAATTTAACTTAGTCAAGTGACACTAATTCCCAGCCCATGCAACATCAGATGAAGGAAATATACCAGCTTGAATGACTCTAAAAAGATGATAAGAGTTTTTAAAGGAAATCCCAGAGTAGACCCAGACAAGTAGCCAGTTGTACAGGTGCAACAAGCCCAGAGGAAAGTAGGACAACCCCACAAATATAGAGCAGTAGGGGAAACCAACCCAAGCAGACCAACCCAAACCAAAACCAGAGCAATAGACAAGCAGAGGAAAACCAAAAGAAACCCTACTCTAACCTAACCAAAACAACAAGCAAACCAAAAGCCACCTAAACTAAAGAAAAGCCAAAAATAGACTTAAAGCAAAAGAACAGCAGGGCAAGCTGCATTTATTCAGATGACACTATGTACAAAAGACTCAAAATGTCTCATGATTAGACAAGGCAGATTGAGACCCATACCTATTTTTATTTTCAGCGCATGGACAAGCAGTAAGGTGATAGTAACAGTCCTCAAGAATGCATATTCATCCTTATATTCAGCAAAATGAACCCCAACAATGCAACATTCTCAATAGGAATAATCAGAAACTGATGCAACTCGTTGAAACCATGATAAATGCACACGCACGTTGTCTTCCCTAAACCTCCATAATCAAAATGATAAACTTCAAAAGTTTTAGCAAGGAAAGAAACAACCTGGTGTGGTGCTTGTTCAAGCTGAATGTTAATTTTTTTGTCCTCTAATCGTGCAGAGTTAACATCCAAGAGGTCGAGAGGTCTCAACTGATGATGTAGTATTCCTCTTGTAGTTGAAACATGCACAACAAAATCAAAGTCATCAATGAGCAATTCAGGGTGAAAATCAAATTGAACACATTCAGAATTAACATCATGGAACTTTTCACCCATTTGAGTATCTTCATGAGGAATTAGTGATGAAACTGCATAAGCTTTGTCATGCACAACAAGTTTCTTAGTAGGATTTTCATCAGGAGGCATGACAAACTGATCCTCAAGCAAATTTTCACCTACAACCATGTGCTCAATTTTGACTATAATATTACTATTCTCAACATCATTCAATTTTCCCTGTGCATCAAAATGAGCCACATTAGCTATCCCATCATTAATGCATAAAATATATGAATTTTCAGTGCTTAATTCATCGACAGAAAGAGGAGAGACAAAATTAGATGAATGAGAGAACTCCTTGAATTCTTTTGTTGGCACTGGTTCAGGCCTGTAAGTGCAACCCTTGAGAACATCAACCCCTTTATCAGCACCATCAAATCCTTCAATTTGCTTCATGGGACATTGATAATCTGTTGAGGCTCCTCAATTGAAATCTCAACCCCCCCAGGGCTACCTCATTGTCTACTGTTATGCCCTTCTCAGATCCAATGCCAGTTGACTCTTCTACTGGGCATTCCTCACTAGCTTTTAGAAATTCTTCTATTGGAGACTCATTCTTCATGGTTTGATGTGCATCCTTTGTATGATCTAACAACCAGACCCGCTCTTCCACCTCTAGTGGACCCTTGCCATTCTCCTCATCACCTTCAGAAGATTGAACCATAGATTCTTCATTGTATGCATTTTGTTTAACACTTTTGTCTTGTTTTTCTTCTGGTCCATTCTCTTCACTCCTTGGAAATGGTGCATGATCCACCACCAAGACCGATATGTCATAAGGATTAGCTGGTACTATCTCCTGTCCACTCAAATTGTTGTGGGTATGTTGGATCTTCTCTTTGAAAATAGATGTAGCAATTTGAAATTCTTGACAATCTAATTCAGAGTGTTGATTGGTGTTATGAATCCTGCACCATCCAGATAGAGCTGCTTCTGCTAGATACACACCAGACGGGGGATTTTCTTGATTGTTTGGATGCTCCAAAGATGTTAGGACTTCTTCATTATTAGGCCTTGTATTCCAAGTCCTATTTTGAGGGGGTAGTTTCCTCCTATCAAATTTTAGCCCTGAGTATTGATCTTCAAAATATTGCCCCCTATAGAGATTATGCCCTTGATATTGATCATGATTGAACTGATTTTCCCTTTGAATGGCCCGAGGTTGATTGTTTTGGTTCCTTAGGCAGGTGACTTTGGTGGCCAGCTTCTTTACCAATTCTGTGAGTTCATCCAACCTCTCCTTGTCTGCATTATTTGATGGAGGAACACCACCAGCTAAATTCTGCATATAAACAAAATGGAACCCATGGTTCAAGGATTGGTTAAATATCTCAGAGCTCTGCAAGTAACTAGGTACATTAGCTTGTTGGTGAGAGAATGCAGGTTGATTCATATTTGGATAGTAATTCAATATGGGTGGGGCCTGATTCAAGGGTTGACTTGGGTGTGAAACCAAAGGCAGCTAAGGAGTTGAACTCAACATAACTGTTTGATCAGCTAATGGTAGGGCAGGGGTCTAGACAAGTGTTGTCTCAAATCTGTGCTCACTTTAACAACCACATCATAAGCTTCAAGTAGGCTAACAGGAGGTTTTTCTCTCCACTTCACAAAGGTAGATGTTAAACTATCCAAATCCTCATAATAAACCTCCCTGGTAGAGGCATCATCCACAACATAAGGGGTTTGAAGCTTGGCATAAGCCTTATGAAACCTATTGTTGAAAGCTCCAATAGGTTCATTAACTTCTCTCTTTACCCTAGTAAACTGCAGATAAAGCTCATTGGAACTAATTGGGACCTCAAATCTCTGTAAAAATGCAGTCTCCAACTAAAGCCAAGCAGTGATAGACCCAGCAGGAAGATGGTTATACCAATAAAAGGCCTCCTCTCCTAGAGAATAGGGGAAAATTCTGCAGGCAACATCCTCATGATTAATTCCCCTATCCTTGAGGGTAATTTTAAAAATCCTAATGTGCTCTTCAGTAGTCCTTTTGGGATCATTAATGTGAAACTTGGAGTAGAAAATTTCAAGATTCTTGGGCATAACATTGTAGTTGTTGAAGGACATAGGGGATGGGTTACTTGCCAGGAAATCCATCTGTGGAGGTGGAGGTGGTAATGGTTGACGGGTGACTGGTTGGGTTTGTGGAATGGAACCAAACTCAAAATCGGATGTGGATGCTCCTGATGAAGATGAGGATGATGGGGATGGTGGAAGTGGCTGGGTGGATGATGATTTTCCCCTTCTTCTGGTCCTTCTCGACCTAGTAGGAGCTTGCAATTCTTGAAATTCCTCTTCCCCTGGGGTAGATCTGGTTCTTCTTCTGAACCTCTCAGGAGAAATAGCAGATAGAAATCGATCCAGCTTGCTTATTCAGGCCCTCCTTCTAGCGCCAATCTATTGATGGTGTTTTCTGCACGGAAACAACTCAGATAGAATAAAAGTTATCCTATCTCTCTTGAAAGGTTGATCTCTATGAACAAAGAGATAACCCCAAGGTCTCTCGGGTGTCAAGTCTTGAAAATGCAGTGAAACAACTCAGAGATAATGTGAAAATGCTGGTAATCACAAAGGGACCTTACTACAAGCAAATACTGGATTCCAATTTATCAGATCTAGCAATATATTGATACTTCAAATCCTAAAACTAGCCGAGATTCAAAATAAACAACAAAAGAGATAAGGTTTTAGAGATAATTCTAATACTAATTCTAACCCTAAGATTAACCATGCAAAAGATAAAATGCTCAAAATGGACCAATCCCTCAGAAACCGATTTCTGTTTAACCCAGATAAATCTGCAATCTTACAGAAATAGTGTAATCTTCTAAGGTATTAAATATTTTCAAATTATGAACATTCATTTAGAACAACCTTATTGCAACTGGAATGAACAAACATTCACAATCAAACTAAGCATAATTTTAAGTCCAAGCTAACTTTGCAAAGCAACTAACAATCAACTAACTGCAAAAAGTATGGACTAGAGATCACTGCAAACACTTCAAGCATAAAACCCTAAGCATCACCAAATCAGCTAACATTGAATAAACTTAAGCAATTTTAAAGATAGAATATCAAGAACCATGCTAGATAAAACTCAACACAAGAAGGGTACCAAATCACAATATCTTTACTTGTATTAAAGCATCCAAAGTAGCAACAATTCCAGTATTTTGTTACAACACTTGCTTGAAAAGATAAACTAAACTCTAACTCTAACTCCTGCTCTTACAATTCACTTTAATGTAAAAGTCGTCTAGCCTAACCTTCTAAAAAATGAGGCAGAATGCCAAATTTATAGAAAACCCCCAAGATATGTCAACCAAATTAGGGTTTACAATAATAAACTGCCACACAAGAGGTCGGCCAAGAGATTTAAAATAATATGAAATGTGCATTTAATGCATCAATTTCATCCATGTCGGCCTGGAGAATCCAACAAATAATGGTCCAATGCATGTGAAGGAAGAGAAAAAATAATGGGGAAGCACAAATTTTGAAGTAGCATTGCATTAAATTCTTCCCCCTTTTGTTCTTGGCGTGCTCCACCTCATCCTGCACCATCATAAATACCCTGTCTAGGTCGACAATAGGTGGCATAGATAAAACCTTCATTCTTCTTTCAATGGACTTAATGTCATCTGAACAGCAACCTGCAGCTCGATCCAACCTGCATCCAAATGAGCCACCATTAATGCTCAATACATCATTAAAATCCAAGTCCAATCACAGAGTTCCCAAGGCAAGAAAATCACGCACAAACCCAGGGGGAAGTGGAACCAAAGACAGGCAGAGACGGAGCCACAAGCAAAACAGGAACAAAGACACAACATAGGAGGAGGTGGAGGCGGAGACAGAACCAAGATAGGAACAGAAGGAAAATAGGCGGGGGCGGAAATGGAACCAACCCCGGTGGAGGTGGAGGTGGAAGCAAAATGGGAATGAAAGGAAGACAAGTGGGGGCGGAGCCGGGACGGGAACGTGAACGGAACAACGAACTTTGTGAAAGTTCAAAGTTAAGTTCCATCCCAGTCCCGCCTTCGACAAACGAAAGAAAAGGAAAACCAAGAAAAACCCAAGGGAAGAAAACCAACCCAAAGGCCGAAGACAAACAAAACAACAAAAAAAACAAGAATGCAGGAGGCGGAGCCGGAACGGGAAAGAAAACCGAACCGAGAACTTTTCCAAAGTTCAAAGTTCAATTCCATCCTGGTTTTGCCTCCGACAGAACAAAAGAAAAGGCAGGGAGCGGAGCCAGAACGGGAACGAGAACCGAACTGAGAACTTTGTGAAAGTTCAGAGTTCAGTTCCATCCCAGTTCCGCCTCCGAAAAAACAAAGGAATAAGGCAAACAAAGGAGAACCTAAGGGAGGAAACCAATCCTTAGGACCCAAACAAAAACACCAAGGGAAAAAATAGAAGGCAAAAGAAGACCACCCCAGAGAGGACAACCCCGAGACTCCAAAACCACCAGCAACTCAACACAAAGGCACCCACAACCAAGGCAAGCACCAAAGACCAAAACCCCAATATTTTCAAAGATAAGCACAAAAGAGGGGGAGCAAGCCACAAAAATGGGTCAAAAGGGCAGGCCAAGAGAGGGTCCCCACTTCTAGTGGGGCGTGTGTGCAAAACTACACAACATTATCATTGGGTCATCCAAGGTTCCAATATTGACCTTTTTGAACTAACCAAACTATCAACTGGCCCTTTGATCCTCTTATTCATTACTTTGTCACACTAGTCAAATAAATCTTTGAGGGAAACCAAACTTATTGGAATTTTATTGCCCTTCAATTGTATAAATCCTCATAATTCTTTAGTAAAATCTAGACAAAATTCTTTACATTCATCAGTACTTCCTTTGAAGTATGAGGAAGCAAATATTTTTTCATTTTCCAAAAAGGCTAAAATATGACTATCGATTTAAAACACTTGCCAATAGTTGACATTTTTGGATACACTAGGGTGATAAATAACCTCCACTTTGTATACATCATCTTTAAAATCAAGGTGAGGTAACAAGGACGCAAAAAACACCAGTGAATCTGTTATGGAATTTTGATCCCTCGGAACAATTTCAATATTAAAATAATCTAATAATTCTATGCTATCCCAAACTCGATTTTTATAGTGTCTCAACCTATCATTTTAAACCAAAAATATCATACAAACCTACTTAACAATCAACTTTGTGTTGCCTAACACCTTCAACACTTTGAACCAATTTTTTTGGCCACTACCAGTCCTGATAATGCCTCATATTCCACTATATTGTTAGTATTCTGAAACTCTAAATTAAATGAAAAAGAGAAATTTTCTCCATCAGGAGAAATCAATACTACATCCACTATTGAACTTGAAGTTGAACAAATTCCATCAAATTCCATTATCCATCGTTCTAATGAGATATCATGCCCCAAATAATTTGAAGATCCCTCTTCATTTTTCATAAGAAACATATAATTCCCAAACTCTGATTCTTGATATAAAATTTATGACTTGGGGATCATCTGATTTAAAGTTAGTAAACTTTGCTTTGGGTTCAAGATCTAGTTGAACCTTCTTAGTGCCCAACAAAATTAGAGTGTGGGACCAATCCATTTGAATCCCACCTAAATCTTTGTAAAAACTCCAACTTAGGGGCATGTCATATCTTTCTAGGATATCAACTACTAATATTGTCAACTTGACTCTTTTATTGGGATAAGCAATCAAAGAAAATTGAGCATCTTTAATTTGGTCGACTAAGGGGACCTATTTGGACTCCATTGAATAAAACTTCCCAAAGGTTTTGGTTAAATACAAGCCTAAAGCCTTAGCCACTTGAGAAGGCATAAAATTATCATAAACATTAGAATTTATTATACAATTACTAAGCCTATGCGGAAATATGTACAAAGAAATGTAAAATAGGTTAGGTTTCTCATTTGGACTTAAAGGGGTGTGGTCCTTTTCTCTAGAAGATAGGTTAGAGGAAGAATTTTCAACCTTTACTAGATGATCATCAAAGACTAAATTGACACTAGGTTTCTTAGAATTAACATATTGTACCAACCAATCAAGTTGACTGGGATTTAATTTCAAATATTCAGCTAGAGAAATTAGGATTTTTGAGTTCTCACAAAAATTATCAATATCAAAAGAATGCCCAAAATTTTCAATGGAATTTGAAACATTCTAGTGCATTTGGACACCTAGTGTTTTTGTGAGTTTGTTTCCACCTTCCCTCCTTGACATGAAGAATCATTTCTAGTCAATAAATTTTTTGGAGTCTTTTATGCATTCTTCTAATCGGTAATTTGTTGGCTACTAGTGAGAACCACAGATGACTGATCATCCAGAGTTATATATACACATCATCTCTGATTTCTAATTCTGATTCATATATTCAAAGTAGCTTACAATAAAGTCACCATATTGACTAGAATTTTCTCCTTCATTTGGTTCTTCAATGAATTCCCTATTAGTAGTCATTTGCATGAAACAATTCATTTCCAAACAACTAGAATTATCCTGCTTTATAGTAAGATGGGAATTACATGTATGTTATTTCCCCATCCTCCTAATGGTCCTTCTATGGCAAGCCTTTGCATGGACAAGGGAAAAGCAACCATTTTGCTGCTATTATTGGGTGGGGCATACCCCTTCTTAGATATAACTTGATAATATTATTGTGTTTGGGATGTCTTTGGCATTAGCCTCTTCAAGGATATAATACCATTCACCAATCTCTATGTCATGGGGTTAGATGATTGATAAATTTGAGATTTTCCAGTCCATAATTCTTTCTCCCATTTCCCATCATTAATAAAATCATCTTCTAACTCAATAGCTCTACCTTTCCTCAGATGAAAATCAATATCATAAGGTTGGAGATTTATAAAGAAACATTTTTGGTTCTCTAGAGTTGGCCTCTTTGTTGTTGCAATATTATTTACTATTATGTTGAATTTGGCAACAAAATCCCCCATGGGCTCATGGATCTCTTTTATTAATTGGATTAATTGTACAAATAGGGTATGCTCATCTTCTACACTTTTAAAATATTCCTCAAATTTAGTCTTTATAGAATCCCATTAGTCAATATAGCCATTAGGAAAATGATCAACCATTATGTTGTAGTGTCTATTAATGGTTCAACAAAAATCCTAACCACTATATCTTCATGTTGTGCACATGAAACTCCACATGCAACGAAGAAAGCATTGAGATGTGCATTAGTTGATATCTTACCACCCCCTCAAAACTTAGGAAGATTCTACCTAAAACCTTTAGGTAGGTCATGCAATTGGTTTCCAAGGGCCAAAGGTTCTATAGCTGCTCCCCAAGGAATAGGTGGTTGTTGGGCTATGTTCTAAGTGATATCAACTATAAAAGGTAGGATAGTTTTGTGTAAAAAAAGATCTTGGAAAATAGGTGATTGGATAACAACCTTAAGTGGTAAAGTGGGTTGCTTCTAGATTGAAAAATCCTTGTAGGAGGATAATTTGAAACGTTAACCCTTTCTAATTCTTCAAAAATAAGATCTGTTGTACCCCTACTGTGTTCACCTCTTGTATATCTTTTGTAGTCCAAGGATGAAAAATATTAATTATTGGCTTGATGAGTGTTCCTTGTAGGTTCCTGTTCTCCCAAGTCAAAGCCCTCAAATCAATCGCAATATCTTCTTGCTTAACGTCGAACCAATTAATGTTAAGTTACAAGACTAGTTCGAATCTACGTTTGACTCTCATGACTTCTCATTGAAATCTAGTGGCCTAACATTTAAGGCCCCTCCTTTTAACTGCTTCATTCAGCTATATTATCTCTTCTCTAAATCATCCTTTTGGCTTGCCCAACAATTTATCTCCCACGATCTTCTCCTTGAAGTATACATTTTTTTATATTGTGATATTGAGCTAATTAGATGTTTTATTTCTCCAAGCCACAACATAGAAGTTTGAGGTGATATCGAGTTCACCACCCCACCAATTCCCTCTAGGTTGTAATACCGGTGCTTCACAAAGTTGCAAACCAATACTTTGTCATTGGGGGATAAACCAAAGTTACTTTAATCTAATGATTCTCCCCAACAAAGACAAAAAATATGTTGGTTAACAAATTTGTTATTGTGAAATTTCTATATTCTAGCTCCATAATGCCTTCTCAAGTAACAAACATACCAACTGTTGGAAAAGTTATCTTTTTTTGCATAACTTTCCTCTAAATTTTAGAGGTACAAATCCCTCTTATAACAAAATTCAATTCTCAATGGTATGCTTTTAACGAGAAATAAGGAAAATTAGATTTATAATGAAATAACTTGAAAAGAGAATGAAAGAAATACTAAGTACACATGTATGATGAACATATATTCAATTTCAAAATAATGATTAACACACAAACCAATTTACTATCTTTAAATGAATCTCACAATTTAAAAAATGAATTATAATAACCAATACAAGAATATCAAAACACCCAAAATAGTTATCATTCACACAAGAAATGACAAAACAAAACCATAACAACGCACAAACATCTAAGATTTTTTTTATTGTGGACATTCAATAGTTATAGAGTTCACATACATAATCATTCGCCTATTATAAATTATCACTCTCAAAATTTTAATGTCTTAATCTCTATCTTTCTCACCCACTATCTACTTTAATTATATATATATATATATTAATATGAAACTTCAATTAACCATCTAAGAGAATAAAAAGAAACCCCATAGAATTTAGGGGACTTCTAACACATAACAAAGTCTTCGAGTAAACAAAATCAAACCTTCTCATTGTTATTTTTGAAATGAGCTCTGCAATGGCTCCAACGGCAACAGCTTTGACGGATCTTCCTCCATTTGCATCGGCTCCGCCTCTGGCTGTTGTGTTTCCTGACAGTGGCTTCTTTGTGCCTGCTGTGGTCGGGAGTGGTGCGGTGTCCTACGAGGTCCCTCCCGCTGGGGGCTTCATCGTTCCTCCTTTCCTTGCCCCATCTTGTGTGTGCAGGAAGGTTGTTGCCTCTGTGGTGTCTGCTAAGTCGTTTGTGGTAGGGCTTGATGGAGGGATTGTGAGTAGGAAGATTGTTGCCTCCATGGGTGCAACTGCAATGGGGGATTCATCTGTGCCTGAGCATTATGTTCCAGCCCCTCAGTTGCCTGTTGTTGGGGCTCTTCGTGAATGGCTAGATCCTTCTCTGATGTTGCGAGGGTGGGTTCTCGTCCTACTTGTCGGTCTCTACCCTATGCCCAGGATTCCCTTGTGGTAGTTTGTGGTCCTGAGGTCATGGAAAATGAGGATTATTATTCAAAAATTGGTGTGGTTTGCATATTCAATGGCCTGTGGCCCTCCCTCCCAGATCTCCATGATTGGGTGTCGGGTTCATGGAAGCCTTTGATTGTTGGGGAAATCGAGCTCTACCCCAGTGCTAGGGGTTTATCTATTGCTACTTTTGCCTCCCCTCTTGAGCGGAACATCGTTCTGGACAAGGGGTGGATGTGGGGCATTCATTCTCTATCCATCAAGCCTTGGTCTCGTTCTTTCAACCCCCTTATGAAGCCGTTGAACACCAGACCTATATGGGTCCGTCTGCCAAATCTTCCCCTTCAGTTCTAGGAGGAATCATGTTTTGAGGCCATTGGAAATACCATTGGTCACTTCTTAATGGTGGATTCCACAACTAGGGAGTTTGGGCATACTATGGTCGCTCGGTTGTTAGTTGATCTGGACATCTCCAAACCTCTTCCTTGGGATGTTGTTTTGTTGGTGGAGGATAGAACTTGGAAATAGCTCTTGGACTATGAGGGTCTCCCCTTTCGGTGTAGGAGATGCTTTTCGGTGGGTCATTTGGCCTCTTCCTGTCCTCATGCCTGCTGCAAGGGCGCTGTAACTTGGTGGAAGGATGCTCTCCTGGATCACCTCATGGTGGGTTCTTCTTCAGATGTTTCTTCTGAGGAGGTCGACCCTCATGTTGTTGCTCCTCCCCCGGACCTCCCTTCCAAGGAACCACTGTTGGACCGATCTGCTGACACTGTTGTGCTTGACCGAACTTCAACCCTTGTTGTCATTGCTATGTCTGACCTTGTCCATCCTTTGTTGTGAGCCTCTATTGTTCCGTTGGTTGATTTGATCTTTGTTGCCTCGCTGCTTGGTGGCTCTTCTCCTGTGGTGGCTGGGGTGGAGCTGCTCCCCTCACCTTTCTCTTTGATTCCTGATTCTGAGCCTCCCTGGTCGGTTGTTCTTCGAAAGAAGAAATCTATGGCTGCTTCTCGGCCTCGGGTTCGTGGAGCCATCTTTGACCCCTCTGTGTCTGGGGTTGCTTAATTTCTTTGTTTTTCTACAACTGTTAGTCAACTATTTTTGTAAGTTCCTATAGTTCAAATTTCGTTTTGAACTATGTTTTCCTTTGGCCCCTTGGGCCCTTTGTGAAGGGTACAACACCCTGTAAATGCTACTTATCTTTTCAAAAACAAAGTCTTTGAGTAAATTAAACATTCTGTTGGGATGGCATGTCATCAGTATCAACTCCATCCTTGTTTTTCATTTGTGGTCATCTTCTCCTCCATCCCCACCTTTCTTAGCCATACATTGAAGGTTTAGCAATGTGGATGTAGGTTGAGAAGAAGAAGGATTTACCTTACTTGTTTCTCCTTGCATTGTAGTCCATTTCATTCTTGATGACTTGGTGTTGTGTTGTTCACCAACCCTTTTCAATATCCTTATTTTCTTCTCTTAAGAACCAATATTGTCCTTCCCTCAATGTTCACAATCCCTTGGGTAGTCTAATTAACCGGTAAAATAGGCAACATTTGTATACGATTCAAGCATATGAGGTCTACCATATCATACTCATTGTCTTATAAACCTTGGATACCCCAATTTAAATGAAAAGAAAAAAACTTTCCTTAATGACAACCTCATACAATCTCTTTTTCTTTACTTCAAATTCATTATCACAATCAACCAAGTACTCTTTCAACTTAGTACATGATAAAAACTAGGTCCAAGTTGCAAATTATTTTTGGAAAAATCCTTGCTATAGAATGTAAAGCATAATTCAAAGAATTGGAGACTGTATTTTACTACATATCTTTCAACATTTAATATGTCAGAGAAAGTTCTATATTGATAATATTAAGCCAATAGGAAAGCTAACTTTGGCCTTTTTCCTCTCTCTACATCTTTTATTAAGTTCGCCAATTTGTCTACAAAATTTAACTAAGACAAATCTATCACTAGCATACCTGAGAAATTTATATGGGAAGCCATCATATCCCCCAATTCTATTGTATGTGAATTTATGAAATTGAATGAAGAGAATCTCGTTAAGTGTTAATTAGTTGGACAACCTCTAGGGACATTATTATGCTCATATCACCTTGCAATTCCCTAACTACCAATATTGTGAAGGCATCATCAACTCTCTTGAACCTATTGTAGCTATTTTATAGTTGAAGCTAAGGATATCAATCATAAATCTGAGTATTTGTGTCTAAATTCCCCACAAAACACAACCTTGGCCACATCTTCATACTAGCAATAGCATAAAACAAGTACGAAGATATACGAAAATGCTTATTTAGCTAGAATTTTGTTATCTGACTATGAAGGTTGTTGCAAATAATATGGGCCCAGTCTATGAATTGTTTCCCATGGAAAATAACCACAATGAAGAAGTACATCCATCACTCAAAATTGTGTCGCCTATTTCATCTACAAAGTGTGACCTATGCAAATTTCTAGGCAATTGAGATTTTCCCTTTTTTAGGACCACCAACCACTGTTTTGCCATTTATTTTGACAATGACTTCTTTTCTCCAAACCACTAAGGGAGAGGAGCCAATCGTGGGCAAGGGAAACATTGTGGATATAGAATATGATAGTCTAGGACCTAGTTTTGGGTAATAAAAGAGTCAATAAACTTACACTTAATATCCAATTTTAAATCACTTTTATTGACCAATCATGTGATGCCACATTAGCGTACCAATAATACATGGTTTAATGACCCACTATCGGTCTCACCTTTTTTTTTTGACATTTTTGGATACCTTGACAAAAAACATGCTAATGTGGCATCATATTTGATGATGTGGCCTTGAAACAATTTTTTATAAGCAAGAGACTTGCCAAATAAGCTGTTGTACAAATTTGGGAGTGATTTGAAATTTTCACATAAGACTTTGAGAAGCACAAAGTTAGGATGGCCCACCACCAGTCGCTTACCCTTAATACACAATGGTGACATCTAGGTCTGTAAAAGATTCTATGGGGCAATCTGAACAATGCCCGGAAAGAGTCCCTATCCAGTTTTGTAATGATCTTATTGTCATTGGTTTTAACCTCTCTATATTGAGGGTCATAATGATTGATACACTCCAGTACCAACTCCAGAAACTGTACGGTTACAAGAAAACTAGGTGCTTGCAAGAATCCGCTTTCCATTAATCTTTTGTGTAATCAAGGATTTCTCATTTTTGTTCATTCTTTCTAGAAGTCATCTAAATCCACATGTAGTTTTGTATCACCAATCTCTTGTAATTCGCTCTTTAAGACATATAAGTGTTCGTATCCCAAGTGTTTATAATTCATTATGGATGGAATGGAATTGCAAAAAGTGCAGATAAAAATCTCAAACAAATGAGCATAGAAATTTGGAGGAATTTTGATTTCCAGTATACGATTATAAACTTCACAATTACTCATGAAATTGCCCTATTCGGTGCAAAAATATCTTCCTACAAATCACAGGATAACAAGAGAAAAAAAGATGCACCTTTAAATTTCAGTCGACTGCCCTTTATGGAATTCCCCTCGAACTATTTTCCAATTGAGCATTATAATTATACTATTGCTTGTGAAAAAACATGCCTTTCGGAATTAAATTCCACTTTATAGGTTGGTCATTATTCTTTTCGAGTTTCATGAAGGGAATTAATGGCATGTTAATGTTGGTGTATGCAAGCTTTCCCTTTCGATTTTCTCAATTTTGAATTTGTTCGGCAAAGATTTGAATGGTTTTAAAAACCTTACCAGGTCCCAACAAGATTTTGAAACCTCATCGATAAAGCCCACGAACCCTTTTGCAATCATGCTAATTGGTTTTCTTATGACCAATCACAGTTTATTCAGCAAATTAACCCTTTTCTGTGTATTCATAAACCCCATCTGATATTGACCAGGTTACATGAACTTCATTTCTCTCCGCCACAGGTTCTAGAACTATGGGCTTCCTCCGAAATGCATCATCGTTATGACCTAAAGAACCTGCTTTTTCTATGCTTCATATTCTAATGAGGTTTGAAGAACCTTGACGACTTCTGATGAGGTTCTGAGAACCTCTAGCAAATTTGCAACAAAAAAATTGCAACTTTCATAAAAGCACTTTGCCCTTAACATGGACTTGACGAAACACAACACAAATCAAATATTTCCTTTAACTGAGGTTACGATAAGGACATCAACTTCATATATGATTAGCATAACCTTATGAGAAGTTGATAAGGTTATAAGAACCTTCCCAAACACTGTTATAGGTTTCGAAAGGAAGAGAATTTGTTGATGACACCTAAAACTTAAAAAATAGGGGCAGAAAACAAAACTAAGGTAACAAGTTGCATACACAGTTTTGATAAAAAAAAGAATAAAAATACTAGTTTGGTCGTGCATGACAATAGTATGGGGTGCATATAGATAACATGTTGGATGTTAGAAGCATTTAAGTACTTGTGATTGAAGCACACGATATTTTTAGGTTTTGGCATGGTAGAAAATTCGGTGGGAAACTTTTCTCTAAATAAGGCACAAAAATAAAATGCAAATTTCAGTCTACCATCTCTTGTACATATATCTTTTATGCAAGGGTAGGACACAACCTTAGAACTCGTCATAGTATGAGTGGAGGTGAAAGGAAAATATGTTAATTTTTTCCTAGATCAATTGAGTCAAACCTAAGACTTCCTATTTGTTGTTGAGATTTTCTATTGTTGAACTACCAACTCTATTGGCTTGTTATGGTTATTTTGCTAATGGATATAGAGTGGGTATCAACGGTTACAATTTTGTTTATTAATAGGGTTTTATAAATTTATGGAACCATTTTGAGTGGTATGATCATTTATCTATGTATATTTAATTATATTTCTAAAGGTATATTGTTTGCATGTAATATATTTTATTTTTCCACAAGTATTTAAGAGTAGTGGTTACTTTGACAATTAGATTGTAGTATACATTGGTGAGAGTCATGTAAGGTATTTCACTATTGTGTAGGAGTGATAGGGTATGCACATGATCGTTGGATGGATCCAACTTGACAATGGCACAAAATACTTGTTAATCAATTTGTTTCCATATGTGACTTGTTTATAGCACACCATTAAGCACATTGAGTTGATAGATGTATATGTTTGTGCATGGATCTTGAATAGTGAGTTAGCATGGTAGGGGCATCCACATGACAATTTTATTGCTATGAGTCTCAAAGGATGGAACAATTTCTGTATCTAGTATTTATTCCTACATATTCAATGGAAAAGTGGTCGATTACCCATGTTGTCTAGTAGTATGGTGTAGATACCATATAGATATTTGCATATTAGTTTGATAGGTTTTTGGGTTCCATTCATTTGAGGTTTTGATTGATGGTTGGTGTTTGAAAGTGCTAAAAGGCAATGCATTTATGAATTGGTGTGAATGTGTTGATTTTTGGCATTCTTGAGGTGCCTAATGCTATTCATTTTTTTTCCTTTGTCATACATGGTTAAGATTGAGACATTAGAGAATGATACATATGAGTTGAGGAGGTCCATAAAGTTTAGACAAGCACATTGTATGTCAATTAGAATAGTGTGTGATAGAGATAGAGGAAGTGTAATAGTGGGTGCATCAATCAAGGGTGGTAAGCTCACCTTGTGTGGATTCAATTGGTTGTGTTGGGTATTGCAGAGTATTCCACAAATATAATACATAAGTGGATTAGGAGTATGTTGACACCATAATTAACCTTTTATATAAAGCATTTATCATTAGGACATGGATATTAACTATTAATTTTATATTAAGTCCTATATTATGTATATGGAAAAGGTTACTTGCATATAAAGTTAAGTTCTAAGTTTAGTGAAAGCATTAGCATGTGCTTTAGGAATTATACTAAAAGAGAAAATTGTCAAAATAGAAAGGTCTTACATCTATACAATTATGCCTCATGCATATAAAGCAAAATGGGACTTGAGGAAAAAATATTCCATATTTTGTAATAGGTTAGGAAAAAAGGAAAAGGAGGCAGTGTAAGTTATAGTTGCCCCCTTGGGCAAGGATGGAAAACATGCATGTATCCATTGTTTTGATGTCAATGAAGAGTTTTATTATTTAACTCATGTAGTGTACATTCAATTATTATGATTGCATATTGATTTGAATTTGTACGTTTGCAAATTGCATCTCTATAACAAGAATCAATATTGGGTCTTTTGGATCTATCGTGTACTTCAAGTGAAACTACCCTTCCAAGAGTTGTTGCCACTACTCATAAATTGGCAAACTAGTGTACAAATCTCATTGATGGCCAAAAAGATCATAGTACACAATGTGAGATTTTGGTCAACAAAAACCGTAATATGAGAAAACTCCAAAAAACTGACCTTTATGCCTTCAATAGCCACTATATTTTATAGCTTTTTAAGTTTCTTTGCCTTCTCAATGCCTACACAAGCACTGATATGATATCAATATTGTTACCTTGACTTTATGTGCTCTACATGTCATACACACTCCCCTATAATAAATCTTCATATTGCAACTCCATTAGGTTGCACTAAGTTAATTTTGCATGACCCCCTAACAGGCATATTTATATAAAAATCAAATAAAGTGATTGAGCATAAAGCCCAAAAGATATTACCTTTCAAAAGAATCAAATTTTGTGATTTATTTTTTTGATCTAGAAAAGTTCAACCTTGGTCAAACTCATCATGTTGTCAAGTCATACATAGGTGTTCAATTTTGGCTTCGATCAAACATGTGAGACTATTGATTGTGGACGAATTTGCCAAGTATGCCTATTTCCACCTCTTGTTCTCATCCTTAGGTTTCTAGATTATCCTTGAACCTTCTTATGTGTGTTGCACACCTTAGTTTCTTCTTCCAACTCTATTTTCTTTGCTAAATGTTCTTACACACTTAGTGAGAGTACCACCTAGTCACATCAATAGTTAATTTGCCTAGTGAATTAAGGTAGGTGGCTTAGATGAACTTCTCATGAACCAATTTTTATTATATTGAACAAATACTATTTTAAACAATCAAATTTTCTTATGCTTGCATGATCCTAGAATGTTGGTTTAAATTCCTTACCAATATATTTATATTTTGTACATCACCCAACAACAAATATATTATTTCTAATCAAACAAAAACCAACACAAATATGTTCAATAATCTCATATTCTCTATAAATAACCCAAAGCCAATGCTAATTTTTACCATACAAAATCCTAGTGTTGATGTAAAATGAAAAAAACAATAGTCTAAGATTGTATGTTTTAGATGTCAACTTACAAATAGTAGCAAGTAGCTCTAAAGTATACTCTTACAATATCTAGAACAAAAAATAGTAGACCATTTTTATGTAGAGAGGCCTTGCTCCTTAATTGAACCTATGAAAATTGAGTTGTCAAAAATGCAATACAAGTAACCTTGTCTACACTTCTTGTGTTCAATATCATTAAATTCTTGAAGTTCTACAAATCTTACAAGACCTTTTACAAATGAATCACACTATTAAGTTTACATCTTTTCAATTGGAAAAAAGGACTACATGCACAACAGTAGACTTTTACAATCCCTTACTAGACTATATAAGATCAAATTAAGGCTTTAAAATTAACGCCATTAACCACATCTATCAAAACATTCTTACTAAATGGAGACTATAAAACCATATTCAAAGTTATTTAAAATAATCCTTCCACTAATATCAATTTCTACCATATCCAATAAAAATATGGTTGTGATTTAAAGTACAAACAACCCTATTATTCATGTGAAGGACAATGATCCTTGTTCTTTTCTTAAAACTTCTCCTAATGGTAAGAATAATGAATCACACATTAGTGGATATATCCCCAATTTAAAACCATTTTGTGTCGTTTACACTTTATTATCACACATTAGTGGATATATTCCCAATTTAAAACCATTTTGTGTTGTTTACACTTTATTTTCCAGAAGCCCACATTTTTGTCTAGCGACATAGCCCTAAGTTGAGAATCTAACATTCTTGTAGTTTCTAGTGATCACATTCTTTAATAATTTTTATTTTTAAATAATGCAGCATTCTTCTCTTTCTGTATCTCTATGCATATAACCAATGAGGTTAAAAACCAAAAGAAAATAACAAATTTGACTTTTGGCCCTCTATTACAAAAGACTAAAGCTTAATAGTACTAAAGTCTAACTAAGCTAACAATTTAGTATGCTAACACTACTATAACCAAAGAAATTAAAAAATAATAATAAAATTTACTATTGACCTTGCAGTACAAAAGACTAAAAGCTAAGAGAACTGAAGACTAACTAAGCCAACAAGCTAGCATAATACCAAAAATGAACAGTGTACAAACTCATGAGAATGAATTAATTTTTAACTAGAGGGAGAGCTCCAAAATAACCCAACACAAATTCTATATTTTAAAAAAATAAATCAAACACATTTAATTTGTGTATAGCATTTCACATTTAGAAAACAACAAAACATAAAACAAATATAGAAAATAGATTTTAGATTAGTTGGTACTTTACAACTTTGTAAATAAGTACAAATTTTGGAACTTTTTAATTTTCCAAATTATTTAAATTTTACTAGTTGTAACATTTAATAAAATAATATTTTAAAAGCAAAACTTAAGTTTCTCATGTTTTAACATCAAAAGAATTTACCATTTCTATATTGTTTCTGGATTTGATTGTGTCAACGTTTTGGATCACATTCCGTGATCCATCATTAGAATGAAAGAGAGCAAGAGGAGAAAATAAAAAATAAAAATAAAAATTAAAAAATTCTGTATTGCTGATTGTTTCTCCTCTTACTCTCTTTCATCCTGATGATGGATCACGGAATGTGATCCGAAACATTGACACAATCGAATCCAAAAGCAATACTGAATTACAATATGAATTGTGAAAATTTGGTATCATTAAAAAATAAATAATTGCAAACAATTTTAAGTGAATTTTGATAAAATCATATACCTTAAAAAGCCAAATCAAGTTGGTTTAATGAGAATAAGAATATCTATTTTGAAAACAACAGAGGTTAAATGAGTGACATCTGGGGCATAATCAGAGATTAAACTCTTAGGAAAGTGGCCGCAAAGGTTAAATGAGTGACATCTGGGGCATAATCAGAGATTAAACTCTTAGGAAAGTGGCCGCAAAGGTTAAATGAGTGACATCTGGGGCATAATCAGAGATTAAACTCTGAGGAAAGTGGCCGATCTTTTCTCACAATGGAATCCAATCCAAACTCGCCTAACCCAAGCTTAACCCTTACAAACTTAAAACTGAGATAACCTTACTTAAATTCACCCTTTACATAAAACTGATTTAACCATATTAAAGGAATTTTAAAACAAGGGGAAGGAAAATGATCAATTTTCACAAGAAGCTTAATAAAATAACATTTTCCCAAGCAGTGGAACCAATTAAAACAAAATACAAACTCATTTATTTCTTCTTCCCCCTTGCAAGGTCTGAATGGATATTCACTTTAATAACGTAATTCATAATACGACTGTTTAATGTGACATAAATTTTCCCCCAAAATAAGCTAGGAAATAATCCTCCCTCAAATAGGCCTTTCATCTTATGTGCTTGGTGAGTGTCTCTAAGAAACTAGAATTACGCATACCAAACTATTTCTAGCAAGACAACTGTTGCCTAAGTATCTCATTAGGTTACACGTGCAAATTAAGATACCAAATGAAAAAAATATAGATTAAATCTCAGAGGCTAAAACTATGATACAAATAGAACAAACTGTCTGAATGAACATGCCGATGCTTAAAAACAGTGACAATCATAAAAACTTCGGCTTGATTTAGTTTTTGAGAGTTAATACATGCAATTTTTGTATCTGAGATGATAACTTCACAAGATTTCTGCCTTTCTCTGAATTATTCACTTGGCATGAGATCCTTTAACTTTTCCTTCAGTTCTCCAGACTGCACACAAGGCAACATATTTTTTGGTATAATCTAGAAAAGAGGAATGTATTATAAATGAGACCCACATATATTCAGAAATTTACCTGGTGCATGTTTAGAATAATGTCCGAACCTCCTACAAATTCCCCTTTTATAAAGATCTGTGGAAAGGTGGGCCAATTGCTGCAGTATTGAAACAATAATAATATGGAATTAGAATTGAAATGCACAAAATTCTCAAAACCAACGATCATAATCCAAGATCGTAAACAACTCAAGACGTCAATCTTAAAACCACATTCAAATGTCCACACAAGGCAATAAGGGATGCCAACAGAACTTGGATTACATCAAGAGGATAATAAGGAATACACACAAACTGAATTGCATCTGAGTGCAAAAAATTCTCAAAACCAAAGATTGTAATCCAAGACTGTAAACTCGAGATGTCAATCTTAAAACCACATTCGAATGTCAACACAAGGCAATAAGGGATGCGAACACAACTTGGATTACATCAAGAGGCTAATAAGGACTACAAACACAAAGTGAATTACATCTGTGCCATTTCAAAAAAAATCTTAACACCACTGCAAAGAATTTGAATACCTGTGCTGTGTTGATAGTAAGGGAGCTAAAAGGTGGTCAAGAACAGTTATAATTCAAAGAGCAAAGATCCCATATGGTCCCTTGTTGCAACCAAGCAATTAATGAAGTCTGTTATATAGTTTTCATCACTGATGTGTTTATGCAATGTTCTGGTATAAATGGGGCTCTAATTTTTTACATATAAATATCCCTTAGAATATTTTAGTTTCTTTTTAGTCAAACCTGCAGCTTATATCAGTTGTCGCTAGAGATATCATTGGCCTCCAGGTTTTAAGAATTAGAGTAGGGCTAGGGTGATGAGTTGATTTTTATTGCAATAGAACCCAAGGAATACACCCTCGCTCACGGAAATAGATAGCTATCATAAGAACAAAGTATGCATTACTAACTCTGCTGTTGTCATTCCTGTACTGGTCTCTAACATAAATTACCTAATAATTTGCACTGGAAAAGAAAGAGTGATAATATGTTCTATTCAAATATCTAACAAAATATGGTACACTTCCTTCCTGTCCAACTTAATTCTTTATACATAATTCCATGGAATATAAGATACAAGATTCAAAAAAATAATGAGAGAAGAATGAACTCTTTTTGTGTTTATTTAATGTACAATGGAAACATCTTTATACCATCTGCTAGTTCCTCCGGGAATTCTAGACAAGCAACTAAAACCTCCCATAGTTCCTATTCCAGGGAGAGGGGAGTGGAACTAGGGGGAAGCAAAAAGACTGCAAGTTCAGCATCTTCTTCAAACCCAATTACTGATATGTTCGAATTTCCCAATGGTATTATGTTTCATATTGCTCGATCTTATTTCAAAGAGACTTTCATTGAGGCATTCAAAGCAGTTCCAAGATGGGTGCCTCCTAGTGAAACAAAATTGCTAACTGCAATCTTGGTTATTGCATGGTAACTTAATTTGGAGTAGATGAAGTCCACATGAATGTCACATGTCTTCAGCAAAATCCTAGACAGGTGGATTAACATTAGACAAAAAGCACTCATCAATATAAAATGTGACAATTTTATTAACAAGCCTCTTGTTTAAGAAAGTTGGTTGGATTAACAGGTGGAAAGCACAAGGATGCAGGAATTCTAGTTTTAGACTTTGTGAGGTAGGGATCAGTCATTCTCATCAAAATTACCAAAATGTAATTGGCAGATTCAACAGGTTGATTTTAGACTTGGACTTGGGCACAAACTCGGCAAACTGAAAAACCATGGCATACAGAGATGTAAGGGCATTATTATTCACTTAAAATAATGAGAGAAGAATGAACTCTTTTTGTGTTTATTTAATGTACAATGGAAACATCTTTATACCATCTGCTAGTTCCTCCGGGAATTCTAGACAAGCAACTAAAACCTCCCATAGTTCCTACTCCCAGGGAGAGGGGAGTGGAACTAGGGGGGAAGCAAAAAGACTGCAAGTTCAGCATCTTCTTCAAACCCAATTACTGATATGTTTGAATTTCCCAATGGTATTATGTTTCATATTGCTCAATCTTATTTCAAAGAGGCTTTCATTGAGGCATTCAAAGCCGTTCCAAGGTGGGTGCCTCCTGGTGAAACAAAATTGATAACTGCAATCTTGGTTATTGCATGGTAACTTAATTTGGAGTAGATGAAGGCCACATGAATGTCACATGTCTACAGCAAAATCCTAGACAGGGGGATTAACATTAGACAAAAAGCACTCATCAATATAAAATGTGACAATTTTATTAACAAGCCTCTTGCTTAAGAAAGTTGGTTGGATTAACAGGTGGAAAGCACAAGGATGCAGGAGTTCTAGTTTTAGACTTTGTGAGGTAGGGATCAGTCATTCTAATCAAAATTACCAAAATGTAATTGGCAGATTCAACAGGTTGATTTTAGACTTGGACTTGGGCACAAACTCGGCAAACTGAAAAACCATGGCATACAGAGATGTAAGGGCATTATTATTCACTTAACATAAATAACTAATCAATTACAAGCTAATTTGATCACATACAAACCTCCCTAATGTAATGGGAGATAAATCAAAGCCCAAATCTTGTTTGTGATGGAGATGAAGGTTTTAAGTAACATAGACATGGCCATTCAACCTTTGTAGTGTCAATCTATTACAATTCGAGTGCATGTTCTCACATATACTTCAATTATGCTTGAATTCTCAAGCATTGCATTGTTGGCTAAGGATATGTGGCAATCCTATGAAGATTTGGAACCCTAGCACCAAACCTCTCTGACCATGTATTGGAAATGAGAAAACAAAATGAAAATCAGCTCTCATTGTTCAACATTAACATAAGTGATGGACAAGTTTAAAAGTACAGCCTTAATCAACTTTCCACTGACTACACTGTCATATGAGGTGACATTTATATATTAAGCACAAAGAAGTCATTTTGGGCAAGTCTAAAGATCTTGATCTAAGTGCTGATCATTGCTCTAAGATAAGAATTTGCTTCCATCTATTCTATGATTCTATAGAGCACACCCGAAACCTCTTCATTGGCTTTGAAATCTGAATAAAATTGACATGTTGAATTTAAGAAACAACAAACTAAATATAGATAGCATAGATTTATGAAGCTAATGTTGCTATAGTCGATCAATGATTTCCCATAGGAGATGTCATTGGCCTTCAACCCACCATAGATGGCTTTAAAGGCCTCCTTAGCTCTATTCACACCCTCATACACATAGCCCATTGTGGGCTTCTACCCATCAATGACTTAAAGGAGAGTAACGAAAGGATTTTTGACTTGTTAAATGATCACATAAGCAATTGGATTAAAGAAGAGAGCAAAAAGTTATAAGAAAATAATAATACCATAAAAATATTAAAATGGGCAAAAGAGAAACAAAATAAGAACTTACATCTATAATCTCCTTTATCTAAAGCCAAATGTGTTGCTCATCAAAGACCCATTCAACAATGTCAATTGGGGACAAGTTCCCCCACCCAAAAACCAAGCATGTTTGGGACAAGGATGTTTCAATAATGTGGGGACTTAGGGGAAACATCCCTCCGCTATCCCATAATGTACTTGGGGGTGTTTCCAAGATGTCCCCCTATTTTGGAGACATCGTCAAGACTCCAAGACATCCCCCATGAAACAAAATAAGAGCTTACATCTATAATGTCCTTTATCTAAAGCCAAAAGAGTTGCTCATCAAATACCCATTCAACAATGTCAATTGGAGACGAGTCCCTCCACCCAAAAACTAAGCATTTTTGGGACAAGGATGTTTCAATGATGTGGGGACTTGGGGGAAACATCCCTCTGTTATCCCACAATGTATTTGGGGGTGTTTCTAGAATGCCCCCCTATTTTGGAGACATCGCCAAGACTCCAAGACATCCCCCAAGACACTCAAGGGGCTCCCATGCATCTCCTAACTGCACCTGAGATATTGGTGTCCCCTACAATAGATCAATCAAAAACTCCATTTTCAAAAAAAATGGATCCTCATGCCACAAACCTTATCCCTAATGATCTACGAGCACAGGGGTTACAAAAATTTAAATTTGAGTTTGAAGTTCAGATCTAGGGTTTCCTGTTTCAAGTTATAAACTATGCTTTCAATGACTGATTTTTCTAGAATTTGATGTTTAAATGCAAGTGTTTTGAATTACAAATGATGGACAATATGACACTTTTTGAAATGCAATTTTGATTCAATTTTTTAATATGAATGATTGAACATACACTAATATGCAAGTACTATGCAAAATTAATGGAATATGTATGCAAATTTTTGAATTTTTCAGATTTTAAAGGATGCAAAATCCAAACCTAAAACCCTAAATGCAATGCAAACTAATGCAAGTTAACAACCCCAAAAGAGATGCAAATCAATGCAATGCAATGCAAAGTAATGCAAATCCTATATCTAGGGTTTGAATGGACTCCAAATAAAAAAAAATTGATGTACAATGTCAGGTTCACCAAAATGAAATGGAGGGAAATGTGGTGCTTTCTATTCAAATGGGGGTTCACCAAAAAATTACTATAAATAGAAAGGGAAAAATGGGGTATAATGCACCTATTTCCCTCTATCTCATTAGGAAAAAGAAATCCCTTAAGCCAAGGTTGACTTCCAGCCCTTATGTGAGTCAACCTTGAAGGAGATCTTGCTATTTTCCTTATGATCTAGGACGGGGCAGATCTGCTGAAACAACACTTTGGGAGAAAGACTAAAAATAGTAAATAAACCCAAAAATGCAAAGTAACACTTGAAATCGGAAGATTAAACCTTAATCTAACGGAACCTACAACTTTCTAGCAGATCTGAGAAGGTTAAGTATTTTTGCACCTTTCACCAAAATGTTGTGGTTGAGCATCCTCTGGGACTCATTTGCCGAATGGGTCTAGCTATAGGGGTTGAAAAACTTCTTTCACAATCCTTTGGTCCTATGTCTGCACTCCCAATTCTTTTGAGTTTCACAGTCGTAAATTCGGAAATAAATTCTAAAAGTGAGTTTCTGTGGCTTGACGACAGCTTTGACAACTTTTCCAATTTTGCTCCTTTGATAGATCTTCAATCCTTTTTCAACCTAAGATCTGCAAAACACACAAAAGGGAAAATTGATTGTTTTTGGTGAATGGGGGTTTGCCTTGGTCAAACCCCGTTTTGGTAATTAAACCTCGAATTGAAACAATGAAACATGAAAGGAATGATGAATGAACAAGTGTTATGTTGCAACTCACCAAACCCTTGATTTGAAACCCTTGAAGGACTGAAACTTAATTCATATCTTAACTTTAAAGATCTTGATCTTGCGTGAAGTGGCTTGATTGATGATGTGATCTTGATGCTCGAATCTTTGACTTGAAACTTGAAATCTACATCACAATGTTAGCTCCAAAAATATGCATTATGCTTCATAACTTTGACATAATGCTTGAGATCTTGAATGTTGCAACAAATGATTAAGAAATCTATTCTTGAACACCTTTGACAATAATCTTTGCTCTAGGAATAATCTCTTTTTTGTGCTCTTGAAAATCTAGGATTTGAATTGATAAAAAGACCTTGCTTTTATAGACAATTTTTAATTTCCCAAAAATTAAACATTACAAGCCGGCACTTAAAACTTGAATTTAGGACCTTAAGATGCCACCAAAAACATGTTTAAAATTTGAATTTGTGATCTTAAGGTGGACCCATTCCCCCAACTTGGGTCTAGCAAATGGGTCTAAATAATCAAGACCTATTCATTTCGAGGTGTTAAAAATAATAAATGCATTAATTAAATCATGATTCCCCTTTCAAAAATTGCAATTAATTAGGCTTGTAAATGTAAAATTCAGGCAATTAGAAGCTTAATTAAGTCCAATTAATTAAGGGACCCAAACATAGTGTGAAAATGTAAAGGAGTAGATTTTCCAACATTACAGCTACATAATGCAATATTATATCGGTGTTTAATTGGTACAATTATATATGTCTACATTTATCTGATAAATAAGTGTAAAACAGTTATCTATGCATACCACAGGAATTGATTATGCTATTACTCTGACTGAATCTGTTGTATATGTATAAGAGGCTATGTTGTTGATCGATTACTTCTGTTGTATGCCTTCTGTCCATGTCTGCTGAACGCAGATCATCATGTTTGATTTGCTCCAATTGCCTTGTTGTTCGATCTGATTATGTCTGCTGCTGCACTCAGAAATATGTTCAAGACTTCTTATTTATTTCTTCTTCCATGATTCCCATATATTTTCCATTTCATTTCTAATCTGTTGCTTTATGCAAACTTCTGATTGATTTTCCTATTTCCTAATTATCTCTTCTGTATCTTCTATGCAAACCTGTATATGATTCAATGATCATAATCTGTTAAGATATCTGCTATTATATCTAATAATATTCCTTATTGATTCCTTCCCTGCTCGTGTACCTACCTTTTAAATCCTGTTCTGTAATTTCCCCCCCCTCTAACCTTCCACATTATCTCCTATTAATATCATTCCTATGTCTCTTCACCCGAGAGACATGATCTTTCACAAGGGAAATGCCTATTCTAAAAGGGGTACTCTTTAAGGGAGGTCAACCTAATATAAAAACATTTAATTATATATTTCATTTAGTCTTCCTTAAAGTGTGGCGATGTCTTGGGGAGGTCGGCCCCTTCACAAATAGACTTACTATTTTATTTAAATTCCTATTGTTGATGTGCAGCGTCTGGATGACTACTTCCAGATGCACGTCATATAGAGATAAAATTTAAATATAGCCTTTTGGCTATTTAAATTTACTCAAGATCGATTGGTTATCAATGAGGAGGTGCCTCATTTTTATATCACATTATTTTATATAATTAATAATTAATGGTTAATTATTAATAGAGGCCAACTTGGATGAATTCGTCATTTTATGAAAAGGCACGATTTATTAAGGGCTGACTTTCATTATGAAGATTCACGTCTTTCCTAATATGGCCGACCTTCCTTTTAATTCACAAATTATATTTGTAATTATCTTTTGTATTGTGGCCGACCTTCCACATGAAGAGGTGTGACCTCTCTCATATGGTGTATTTATACAAGGTCTCTTCCACTCATTTGACATCAAGTTCATTCATCATAATTCTCATTCCTAGAGGAGTTCGCACTTGAGCAGCAGACCTTCAATTTGTAGCAGCAGATCATCATTCTGTAGCAGGAGGTCATTACTCTATTGCAGCAGATCGATTTCAAGAGGAAATACAGTCATGCTGTGTATTCGCATCTAGGAGAGTTGCTATTATTCATTGTATCAATTTCGGCCTTGTGTTGGGCCTGAGTTGTAAGCAGATTTCTGCTCTTATTAATTCAATATATAAGAGATATATTGGCTGGGTTTTTCTCCCTCAGGTTGGAGGGTTTTCCCAGGGTATCTTGCTGTGTTAATTGTCTTATGTGCTGCATTTTCTAATTACTTTCAGTTTGAATTATCTGATCATGAAAAACTAACACCTATTACTTTGCAGGTCGGCCAGCAAAACAGTGATATTGTCTTAGTAATATTCTAATTGCTGCTATTAATATATCCGTTGTTTTGTTAATAATCTTTTGCCTTTAGCGCTTGAAGTCTATTATAAGGCAGGTCATCACAAGAAGGTCGAATATCCTTAAGTTTTTAGGGTTCCATTGAAGACATTGAAAAGGTCTTGCTCTATTCAATACATGAACACTTTGTTGTGACTTTGTTACGGCATGTTGCAGATATTTATGGAAGAGAAGCATGGCACATTGAGATCACAGCTTTTCAGGCTCATGACACATGGAAAGAAAGATAGAACTTGCTGTCCCTGCTATACACCATGTTGCAGGAGGAGGAAGACTTGGAGTAGTGCAGGGAAAGTGGAAGCTTTTTTAAGATTTTATTGCAGATCATTCCACGTGAGAGGTATCTCCAAGGAGAGGTTTCCATATATGACCAACATCCTTACCTTTCCAGGTGCGTTCCTTTGAAGGGTAAGAAATAGCTTTATTTCCTGCCCTCAATAAGCATGGTAACGGATATAGTTGGATTATGTTTTGAAGAGAAGAATAGGGCTTTTGAGGAACAAAAATCACAATGGACAGTGATTATATAAGACATAAGAACAGTACATAGTTTCAGGGTAGAAGGCAAAGCATGAAAGAGGCAGGACAGTCCGTACATGAACAATTAAAAGGACAGCTGGGTATGCAAAGTGAACTGGGGTAATGACAGTCATAACATGATACACAGACAAGTCTGTGTATGGAGGGCAGCACTGTGGAAAAAGGGCGGTGATCTTAAACACATAAGCTAAAGAGTGGTCCAAGTTTGTGGGAGTTAAGAAAAGCTTTAGGCTTGATGCATTTAAAAGGATCTGTCAAGAGCTCCCCTTTTCACTTGCAGTTTTCTTGTTTTTATTTGTTCCTTGGTTTTTGTTAGAGCAACCAGCACTGGAGAGCTGGAGCAGTCACTGTAGAATGGCTGATGTATTAAAGGACTGGATACTTATTGCATTTTCAACAGTAGTGTTTTCAAAGTACCTGCTAGCATAAGAATGACAGTCAAGTGAAAAAGAGGACAATGAACAAAGCTAATGAGTGACGTTTTGAAAGAAAAATGAAGAGAACCCCAAGGAAATGGGGATATTATACGAGACAAGACCTGCAGCAACAAAAGCAAGTAGAGGACAGAGTGGATAGTGGTCAGCGGGTAGCATTGTGATATGATCTTCATGACAATGTTTTCAACCTATTTGATTTGGTATAAGTGTGTGACACAGTTAGACAAAGTAATAACAGTGCCATTCACATGGTTGGCAGATTTCAAAAGGCAGTCAAATAGCAGAATGACATGACAGTAAACAAGTTGTTAAGTTACAAGATACGGAGAAGTCTACAAATGACCATAGTTCTGACCTGGGAAATGTCCTTTAGGACGGTCAAATGAAGGAGAATGGCATGGAATTCATGACATAGGTTGTATAGTTGAGAGATTACAAGATTTTTTCTTTTGAGATACTCGGTGTCAGGGAGCATTGTTAAAAAATGTAGCACAACACAGTGACATGACTGTCATGGCAAATGAAGATGGCAGTTACCTTGGATTAGGATAATGACTGAAAGAACAGGGAAATAAGAGAGACAGTCATGAAGACAGTTGACAATGGGTAGTCAAGTGACTAATGACAAAGACATATCACAGTCATGAAGGTGATTTTCATATCATGACAGTCATCCTTGCACAAAACAGTGAGGTCAAAAGGGTTGAAAAACAGATTAAAGAGTTTAATGAAGAGCAACCGCCTAGAGGACTGTAGAATAAAGGTGTAAGATTGTTTTGAAGACAGCTATGGCAGTGATTTTCATTGTCAAGGACACACAGCAGAAGACAGTGAAAAATGATTGCAATTTAGTAATGTCCTTGGCAGTCACTAATGACTGAGATTCATGGAGCAGGGTTTGATGAGATTGGACAGTCCATGAAAGTTTAAGATAGCCCATACACCAAAAGGATAATTGGACAGTCCATGAAAGCTCATAATACTCACAAAAGAAAAGATGTGTACAGTCCATACAGATACTATTTGAGATGAAAAGTGGGAAAACTCAGGTTTTCTGGAAATTCTAAAACCCTTACAAGAGTGAGGCCATGAGGTGAACTCAATCAATGAAGGCTTTCATGAGTCTGTTTTGTAACCTCCATTATGTGATGCAAAATCCATGAATGAAAGAATCACATGGAACAAATGAAGATGAAAGGGAAGTTTATAGCAGAATGGCCAGAAAGGTTTCTTCTCAGACCCAATGAACCCAAACAACCATAGCTGTGGATCTCAGTTTTAGTTGAAAAATGCTGGATCTGTGAAAAGAAACTGCTTGGAGGACTATTTATTGTTTCTTTTTTAAATCTTGTGACAGTCAAGAGACTTGTCATTAGCATGCATGAAGACGACCTACAATGATAGTTTAAAAAGTATGTAAATGACAGTTGAGACTTCAATGGCAGTTTTTCATGAATGACAGTCCTTATAGTCTGATGATTATGTAAGAAAAAGTGGCATCAAGGACAAGGACCACTCTACACTTAATACAATCTAACTTAGAAGATGAAGAGGATAGTCACAAGGTGTCATGACAGTCCAAAGGCAGAGATAGAACATTTGCTGATATTGTGTGTGGAATGAATAAGTCATCAGATGAACTAAAGGTGAAGATAAAATCAAGAAATGGAGATAGCACTTTGGGATTGTGTTAAAAAGTCTCTTACAAGCAGTGTTCCACAGGATTTCGGGGATGGGGACAGGGGGATGGCAAGGGACGTGTTTCGGGGACGGGGGGTCTAAGTTTGGGGATGGCAGGGAGACGGTGGCAAGGGGGCAGCAGGGTGCTGAAATACATATGGTACTTGAAAAAATAGTTATAAAAAGATGTATAAGTATAAGAATTATACATCTTTGAGACAACTAGGAGTCCCCTAGACATCTTGAGGACACCCTAGCATCCTCAAAGTCCTAGCAATGTCTTGGAGACAGCGATATTGGTGGTGGGATGGTGGCGCTGGTGGTGGGCTGGTGGGGGGACGTCCCCCTCAAGTCCCCAAGTCTCTGAGACGTCCCCCTCTAGGAAACGCGGGGTATTTTGGGGGGGACGTGTCCCCGTGGAACACTGCTTACAAGCAACCCCCTTGATTATACTTGGGTTATTAAACTGGTGAAATAAGTCAGGAATGAACTTGTTGCATTAGTTCCTGCAAGCTGGAAACAAGAAATCCTTGACAGCATTGACACAGATCTTTTATTTCAGATATTAGAGTTAGGAAGCCAAGACATGGAGTATCTAAGCAAGCTTTTGGAAAGCTAATTAGGTGTTGTGTTGAAGCTTGCTATTCTAGCAAATGATAATGAATCCAAAACAATGCAAGAGCAATTATTTCATGAGCTATCTCAGATAGTAGTTGGAATGGACAAGAAAACAAATTGTTCCTTTGCACATGTATTGGTGAAAGGTCTTTGCTTTATTCTAGAGCAAATCCAGGTTTACCGTTTTAAAGAAATATATAAGTGCTGCACAGATCAGATCATTGGAGCCATTGGTCCAGGGCTTGGAAGGTGTGAGATACTTGCAAGAAGCATTCACCACTCACTGTGGCCCTCCTCGAGATCAACAAGAATATTGCCTCAAACTGTTCAATGGCTTATATCTGTGCAGCACACTGTGTAGTAAGAGGGATATATCCTTACCAGGTTAAGAATGGGGCAATTGTCTGAACCTAATGATTTAATAAGAACTAATTTCTTAAGAGTTGGAAGTAAGCTACAGGGAGTTGCTTATGATCCGTCATCAAAGCATCAAATCCACAAAATGAAGAAGAAATTTACACAGAGAAGTTAGCATATCAATGCAAAAAACGACTCTAGAAAAAGACACATTAGCACTATCTCCTTTGCTGCCTTCATTGGAAAATAAGAAGCCTATTTCTGGAAGAGAGCAGGATACATAGAGACACTGAGTGATATAATGACTAAAGGGGAATAAGCAGTAAAAGGGACCTTATGAGATAAGGAGATATGACTACTCTGTGAATAAGAATGAGATAGCATGGCATGGTGTTACACTCTGTTACAAAGCATTTGATGACAAAATGATAAAACAAGATAAATATGACAGTCATGAAAGGAGGCAGAAATTCCAGTGATAGTTATAGTAATGGAGATGTACAGTGCATGAAAACCTTCTAAGAGTTTGTGCTAAATGCATATCACAGTCCTGTAAGTGGTGAAGAATTGAAAATAAAGAAGCCTTGATGAAATCAAAGGAGTGTTAAGACTTGCCCCTGAAGTTCTCCTATGCTTCCAACCATGTCAAAACTTTAACACATGCCCTATCATCATGCAAGGGGCAGTTAAGGCAGTTTCAAGGTAGAGGAAGTTGGCTTTTGGCTGTTTGAGTGAATTTATGACAGTTATGACAGCATCATGAGCAGTTGAACAGTTGCAAATATCTAGGAATTAACAAAGGTTGAAAAGGTCAAGACCTCCCTTCTTCAACGCCACTTTGGAGTTTTTATAGCTTTTGACCCAAGGAAAACATTTTTTTAGGCACCCAAGTGGAAAGGAAGCAATCAACTCAAAGAGGAAAAAGAGCATTTAATAATTCTTAATGACTGTCCTACTTTTTCTCCAACGTAGGATAGACAAAAAACAAACTAAGCTCATTTGAAATCAGTTATTGCACTTTTGGGAAAAGCATTGTAAAATTGGAGAAGTTTCTTTCTAGCCTTTTTGTGCATTGTAACTCAGATTTTCAGTCTTTAGACTGAAAATAAACATTGTAATACTCCATTTCAAAACATTTTTCAATCAAAGCAAGATACATTTCAGACCATGTACGGCTGTAAACACCTTTTATCAATAGAATTGAGAATTTTTGGCCTTCAAAAGTTCTGCTCCTGTTGTGTATACGAGGTAATTGATATCATTTTCTGTGATTTTCATATGCAAATCCTCAGATGAATGACTTATTTCTATCATTTTCAAACAGAAGAAGTTATATTTGTGTAGGTTATTGCTTGTGTCACTGTACAAACAAATGTTAGTTGTGAAGAACATCATATTTTCTTCCTTCTAAAACTGCAAAAAACATAGACCTTTCAATAAAATACTGATACATATATATGTCAAACACTAATGTTGTGCACAAACAGTTCAGTTATTGATTACTTGTGTGAGAAAACAACAGTCCAAGTCTGAACAAAACATTTTTGGTGCATCACCCACATAGTTAGGTTCAATTCATGTCATCTTTCTATCTCTTTTCATCAGTAGCAGCAATAGTCTAAGTTAGGATAGGTGAGTACCAAGAGAACCAGCCTTCTCTAGAGGTTCTTTTCTACCATAGGTGACCCACAAACCTGGAAAAGATCCCATGTTTCACCAGTAGGCTGAGTTTTGCAACATTGCGAGGGTGCACTTCTAGGTGATAACAATAACAATTGACAATATCATCTTAGATTCTCAGCAGAAGACACAGCCAGCAAGCAGGATAATATTTGGCGCTACCAAATGATTATCTACACATATAGCCAAAAGATTCTTATTTCCCCAGCAGGTAATAATTACAGAGATATGCTAAAATCAGAATTCACTGCATCTAAGAGATGATAATGTTTGATTGATTTCTTTGCTGTATCCAAGTTCAAAGCTAAAGTGGAAATTTAATCTTGTAGAGAATATTGCACAACATGCGTTCCAGTATTCATGGATACTCAAACACTCACAAAAATTACCCAATTTGTATAAATAAAATTAAGTAAGCAGAATTCAGATACAATTCACAATTTCAGGTATGAATTGTTGCAGGATCATTTGGTTATATACCTAAACAGTCAAGATAGATGTGATTTAAAATGCACAAAAAAATGGTAAGGATTACATGAGCATGATTATGGCAAGAGTGTTGCCTTTCAAAGCATTCATTTAGAAGATAGGATTCATATTAAAACGTGAAATTTAAAAACAGAAGAGACCAACTATGTGGACCTGAAAGATTTAATTCCTTCTTTAAGTTCTGAATCTTCCAGTATATTTCTTGAGCTGAATGGAACACCTGCACAGTAAATATTGCATGAAGCAAAGCAAGTTTATTATTATCATGCACACAAGATCACTGACCTGAAAAAGCCAATATATCCTAACTCATAAAATCGGCAATTGCATATATAGCAAATAGCAGTTGACTAAACTTACAAGTAAATCTAAATAATGACAACATATTGAGAATTAAAGATATCTTTTACTAAATTAAAAGTATTTTCTCTTACACTGACCAAGGAACAAGATCTTGTGAAGATGCAAGCCAGGTAGAGGTGAAAAGACATTGTGTCGAAAGGAGAAATATTGAAAAGTTATTTAGCTACCCAAAACACTCAAGGAATCCTCCCTCCAATGATCCACTACCATGTCCTTGTGGCACCATCACACCCACAACAAGGAATGGTCATGGTTCATTGAAATCCTCCCTTCCACCATGTTAACAAGGTGCAAGATCAATTCATGCCTTGGAGAATCCACAGCTAGTTATACCAATAACTTACCTTCTAAATATGCAAGATGTTATAAACTAATCATTCAATTATCAGGATCTGAATATGTATTTTGGTATAAAAAATACTAATTTGCTATAATTTGCCTACTTGGAGAAATTAATTATAACTAAGAAATCAAAAACAGAAATTACAAAAAATATATATCCAATAGATGTATATAGAATGATGTAATAGGTGGTACAGAATTTTACTTATACGGAAGATGAATGATTACTCTTCAAAATAGTTCTTCACTTTCCAGTGGTTACAATGGAGCTGCATCAAGAAATAATGGTTGAACCTAGGCCAAGCTGCCCTGTACCACCTTGGGGCACTGCTCCTCAACCAGGCATAAGGAACTCTTCAACTCATGTGTAGAGCTCTCTCCCACAAAGTAACAAGGAAGGCTGAGACTGAGGAGATCTATCATCTGTGTCATCATGTGCCAACAAAAACGTTGATGCACCCACACATGCAAGTTGCAACATAGTATAGGCCAGAAACTACATAGGAGATTGGCTCTAGTGTTAATGTTTGCCATAAAATTAGAGGTTTTTATTACTTAGTGTGTCTACAGCCTCAACTTACAGACTCAGTTGAGCCTTTTCAATGAACCTGAGTTCAAGAACAAATTAAAAAACACTTTGCCCAGTTTTTGCTGAGTTTTGTGAGTCAATATTATGGGGTTCAGCACAAAGAATTTGAAATGGTGGAGATTGGGCAGAAATCCTAGAGGCCGATATTACACATATGGAGCATACATTGATCTGTCAGTTTTCACAATTTTTGACTCCAAATGAGTCCATTTTAAAAACCTGGAAGAAGAACTCTTCATTTGCCCTTGTGCCAAAAGTTTATTCCTGGTGATCTAAGGATCCGCAAAAGGCAGGAAATTGTTGCTTGAGAAGGGACCATAGTACTGGGAAAGAGCTTACCTTTATCTGAAATCTTGGTACCCAGATTTCAACCCTCCCACTGAGACTTTCTTAGAAATTCTGGTTTGGGTTCAGCTCCCTAACCTTCTGCTTGCAATTTCTTTCCCAGCCTTTCTTCCACTAGGAATTTCGTTGCAGTTCCAGGAAAATCTCAGCTACAATCCACTTTCGCCTCTGCTCAGATTCTTGTGAAAATGGATCTTTACAAACAATTACCAGCAGAAATAGGTATCGACATAGGGAACAAAATTTGGAGGCAGCAGATCATGTTATGGTACAGGTCATATAGCGAAACCTTATCCTCAAACTTCATCTTCAACAAAACAGATTAAATCCACAATGCAAGCTACATGGAGAGGGGCTGACCTGGGTCATCAACACTTTTTCCTAACAATACTGAAGATCCTGAGGTTTATGTGATTTTGAATCTTAAGGTTAAGGTGCCTTCAAAAACTAAAATTTCTTTTGGGACCCTTGTTTCACCAAGCAGTTGTCCTTCCCTGTTAGAGGCTGAGATTGTGTTTCCCAAAACTCCAAGGGGGAATGCTCAGTGAGACAAGTCTTCTCTTTTGGTGGATTCAAAGTTGCGGTCTGGGCATGTGAGTGATGATTCTGCAAATTACAATTCAAACAATTGGACAATAGATAAGAGAAAAAAGAAGTCATTCTTGACAAAGGTTAAGGAGGATCAATGTAAGATAACCTTGTGCTGCCATTACAAGAAGGGATAGCTGGAATTGGGTTGATGGTCATTTAGTTTTTTTTTTTTTCTTGTTCTTTTCTGTGCTCCCATTTTTCAAGTTGGAGCACTGAATTCCAAAGTAGTTAAAGTCATTCTACACACTTGAAATGTTTACTACTCTATCTCATAAAATAAATACATGAATTAATAATAGAGATGACAATGCATACCAGATACAAGAGTAAATATATCTTTATTTGCACATGAAATTATTGCAGAAGAGGACCAAAGATGGTCAACCAAGGATCAAAGTCCATCCAAGTAGATCATACTCCTTTCCTTGATGATACACAATCTATTTAAAGGACCTGATAGTTGCCAAGAGGAACAGGATTGTTGATCATGACTCCCCAACATTCCCTACTAGACTACACAAGCAAACCCTAACTGTAGAGAAAAGTAAGGAAAGATGTATAAATTAAAAAATAAAGGCAAGGGAAAAAATTTGCAGCCAAGAGGAGGAACTTGCAGCACATTGGGAGCAGATTCATGAAGAATTTCTAAATATAGTCTTGTGGATTTTTTTAAGCAGATAATACTTGCTGTGACAGTACTAGACATTATCAAATAATGGTTTACTTAAGTACTTATGTACATAATATAATAATAGTTAAAAACAAGCAGTTCTTTTTCAACGGAACCGTCCTAAAAGGATAAATACAAAATAATAAACACCAGTTTAACTCTTATAGTAGAGCACAAGATATGATGAAGTGATGCTGGTATTTTTTCTTAATTAATCAGTTGAATACAGAAATAGGAAATTCTGTGTTGTCAGTTTGTTGGTTTGACATGTAAGGTGTCTAATATACTATGTTTAAGAACAAAAGATCCATGCCAATAATGCTGAGTTTGTGAACAAAGGGTCCATGCTAATGTTGGCTTAAATTGTTCAGTTTTTTTGCTTTCAGAAAAGTAGTAAGTATTTGTTAATATATTCTAGTTATTTTCATGCCTAGGGCCCTTTTACCCTAGTTCTTTGCTATCACACCTGATGTTTGTTACAGTCCCTTTGACCTGTTCTTGGTCATTCGTTGGCATTAATACAATTTCTTTTGTCTTTCTTTCTCCTCTAGTTAGGCATCCCATACAATCAAGAATGACTAGAGGGGTTAGCCACTTGTCTAATCTGGATGTATGTGGAGCACAGAATTTATCACTTAGCCAGATGCATTTGTTCATGATATTTGCTCAGACAAGGGCTTATTGAAATGAGAATCATTTGAACTGGGAGCAGGCAAAGAATCAGATCGAGAGCTGTTGAAAACAAAAACTGGCACATAAGCATTAGACTGGGGAAAGGAGAAAAAAAACTAATGAGGAAATAATCGGCATAGTGGGGTCAGAAATGGATAAGTTCTTTCATTCAATTCTGCCATGGCCTGATTGAAATGATGAACATAACAAAAATATTCAAATATTAATGAGAACAGGAGAGAGAAAACTTCTTTGGGGAAACCCTTTCACCCAATTCCAATAGTTTGTTCCCTTGTAAACAAAAACATTAAACTCTGAGCACATATGTAGGTGGAAGCTATGCCAGCTTGAGTTAACTATATCTACACATAAATTGGATAGATATTTCAAATTGTACATTGGCACAAGTATGATATAGGGCAGCATCTATATTTCTACAGGAATTGATCCTTTCCATTGTTAATAATTGTTGAACCATTTTTCATCCTGATTGTACACTATTTATCTTGGCTTATATAATTAGTTGAACTTTTGAACTTAGCCTAGACAAATAGTGAAATTGCCCTAACCAGAGCTACTGGAAGAAATAATTTCACACTACAATTACCATTGATTTGTTTTGATTAATGATTGATAGTCATTCGGTTTTGGAAGGCACTGCCAAGATTGGCCAACCACTAAAAGGTTCTTGTAAAATATTACAGGAAAGCATAACTCAAATGTAAAACCTAATACAATCAATGTTTCTTGGTCCATCTTGGTATGACATTTAAGAAGAGTTAAGTGAAAACTGAAAACACAGCGAGGAGTAGCCACAAAAAGCTACTTGTGTACAAAATTCACACAGTTCATTGAAAAAGTGTACAGGATACACGAATATTACTCACCATATTGTTGCAGAACATTAACTGCTAATTTACTGAAGCCACAACGAGGAGCATCTGGAACTCCCTTAATATATAGCATTATAGGATTTTCTTTCACATCCTGCATCCAAAAATCATGAGCAAAAACAAAATTAAATTAAATTGAAACTCAAAATAGCATTAGAATTACTTTTAACATTTTGCATTTTGAAATATTAAAAAATACACAAAAAAATATTGATCTCATATGAGGATTAAAGTGATAGATAAGATTCACAAATCTAAAAGTGAAACATTATACCTTCTCCACCAACTCACGTGCTGAAGGAACATCACTTGGAGCCTTACTTACAGATCTGAAATCACTGTGAGTGTCAGAGTCTCCTCCTATTGTTGAAAGCTGCTTTTGTAAGCCCAAACCATATGGTGCCCTCACTCTTGCCTACCTCAAAAATAAGTAATAAATCAGACACAAAGACATGAACAAATAAACTGTAAAAAAATTACATTAACCATCCACTCGTTTCAACTCCCATTACATTTTCATGTTTAAAATTTTGCATTAGTATCTAATATTCACAAAACTATCCTGACACATGAGATAGCTAGCATATTTGTTAAATTCAAAGTTCACATCATTCATCCTTAAAGTTGGAAACCATAATTCTGCACACCTTCCAATTTATCCAGAGATCTCAGATAGTTTTAGAAACAACAACATTAAACCTAGATATGGATTTCTTATAATATATATATGATAACAAAGAAGCTATATGTGCTGCTTATAATTCATATAATAACAAACTAGTTAAGAATAAATGAACAAACATCAAACCATATGTAATACTAGCAAATAAAAATATAATTATTTCTTCAGCCCAAATAAATTATGAACACTAATTTCATAGATTTAAAACCCACCACCAATAGTAAACTTTGAATATCTTGTTTTGCTATTTGTCTTTTGGCATAGGGTAATGGTTCTAAGATGTTGAACAATTTCAAAGTGTCACTCTTTATGCAAATAGAAATCTCTCAGTTCTTGAAGAGACATGAAATGGGGTCAGGCTGAAAATGCTTATGATTTATCTGACTGAATACTTAAACCATAGATACAGTTTTTACCCTTATTTTCCCCTCAAGACCAATTTTCTTGCCTTCCAATAAGATAGCACTACTCCTGACCCAAGGCAAAAGATTAGGTCTTAGACTTCCCAACCTTGCATTCCTAGTCCTTCAAAACAGTTGTTAACCACAAAACATGGCAAATATCAAAGGAATATCTGTTGTAATCTTTGCAATAACCAGCTTAAAAACAGTGTACAACTCGTCTTTCAGCATTATTCTTCTGATCATAAATAAACTGATGCTTCCCATGCTTCCTTTGGAGTTCATGCACCTATGACTGACAATTTAATTCATGCCAATCGAATTTTACATTTTACTCATACTTATGTCATGCCAATATGACAACAATGCCTTATACATAGTCTATAGATCATTCAGTGAAAACATGTTTTTCATCCGATTTTTCAATGCTATTCTGTGCCCACCATTTTAATATGGTATCAAAACGGGGAGAGCCAAGAGGGGAGACCCTATGAAGAAAAGTAAGAAGAGGAAGTAGAGAGCAGAGGTGCACACTATCAAAGAGAAAGGGTGTCAGTTGTAAAGAACTGTAACCAATAGCAAGAAGGCTGACACAGAAATAAGGAAAGCTGGCAGAGAAATGAAACAAGTTCTTTGTCATATAGAGCCGCAACCAAAGCCAGAAGGGAAGTGAACATAAATTCAATGCAGATGATACTTGTTATGGGCTTTGCTTCATGCAGATCTGAGTAGCAACTGAGAAGAATAATGTACAGGGCCATTCTATTCAGCAACACACTCCATCTCATCAGACCTTGGTCCACGTAGAGATGTCACGCAATGATTTCTGCCAAGAGAGAATCATATCAATATGTGTTTAATGGAGCTGGTGGCTTCTAGTTCAAACAGCAGCACCGCCCAACAAGATCAAAGGATTTTTAGGGTTGTGAACAAGGTTTTTGTTAATGTTGGCTGTCAGAACGTTTATAAAAATTTAAGGCTTAAATTATTATGTAGTTTAAACTTTAGGAAAAAGTTAAAACCTGTATATTTCTCCCATGGGTTAATCTTTGATGAATCTCCCAAAAAAGTGCACTGGAAAGCAGTGAAATAAATTGTGGATTTGTAAAAATTTCAATGGCACTTTGGATAGTGCCTTCGACTATGTGAAGAATGACAAATTACTTTTGGTCATATTTACAGATATTTCAAAGTTTCAATAGTTAACAGAATGTCAACTCCAAGATGTTGCTTTCATTTCACAAGCAGCTTCATGTGTAAAAATTATTTTACAGGTGTACTTCTAAAGCAGTTGTAGGGTAGCATACAAATCAATTTGTTTGAGAAAGATTCTCAGAGCCAACACTATTTCATAATCCTACATTAAGCCACAACGAAGTACATCAGCATTTCATTAGGCACCTTGTACAGAGCAAAGAAATTGAGCTTTGTCTGCCCAGCACAGGACCAAGTAACAAATATTTTCACCGAGCACCAAATAAAGGAAACTTCATAAATAAAATGGCCTTTAAGAGAGAAGGGGATAGGAAAAATATCCATATGTTTACATTGAAAGTCATTTAGACCATCATTCAATAAAGTGAGTGATTATGTCCTCTTAAATGTATTACTGTTTACCTAAAGTGTAGATGGGTTAAACAAGTTTTATCGATTATACATTATCTGTATTTGACACAGTCACACAACAGAAGCCATAGAACAAAAAGTCTGTCATACAAGATTTATTACTATTTCTAGTCTTGAGTTATGAATATGAAAAAAACAACGCAAATATGAAAAAAAAAATTAAAATTGTTTAATCTGATGGTCCAAACTCATATTGTTGTATGTCAGGATGGTTTATTGAACAAGAATTGATGTAGACCTCAAGAATAAATCAATCTAGCTATGTCTTACAGATGAAGAAGCTAACTGTGATCTCAAAAATGCCTGCAAGATGCAGTGAGCCATTCTCCCAGCCAAGTCGAGCTCACTAAAAAGTACTTTTCCTTGATCCTTCAAAAAATTTCAGGGCATGAAGTGGTAAACTATTTCCTGCAAGCAATGACAAATGAGTTAAACAAATGAACTGTTAACAATTAAGACATTCCGCTGTCATTTTTTACCACAGATGTTGAGATTTGATCCAAGTTTTTCCCAACGGAACTTCAAAACTAATGAGTTAGAGGAAAATGTAAATCAAGAATTGAGCAATCTGGCAGCCAGCACTAAATCATGAACATTGTGAGATCACAAAGTATATAATATGGATTGTGGCATTACAAAATGCATAACATTGAAACTGCAAACAAGGTGATAATACAAAGTTCTGCATAATTACTAGAAATTCAAGGAAACAACCACACAGTTCCATCCATATATTTAAACATAAAACTAAAAGACAGTGAAAAGAAAGCATAAGACAAAGACATGATATAATATTGAACATCAAAGCAAGCTAGTTGTGAAGCAGATTGCACATGCAAGATATTGTTCTCAGGTAAAGTAGAGTGTGCATACAAGAAATTGTCATCAAGTAAAGTATATTGTGCATGCAATAGATTGCCACTGATTTCTGTTGAGAAATTATGTCTCAACTTCCAGCTTGAAGTCCTCGTTTTCTTGCCTTGGTGATTTTGTGTTGTTTACAAAGTTCTGGCGGAGGCGGAGCCAGGATGGAACTTGGCATTGTTCAATTTGCCTAAGTTCCGAGTCTCTGGCGGAGGCCGAACCGGGATGAAATTTGGCATTGTTCTGTTTGCCTAAGTTTCGGGTTTTGGTTCTCGTTCCTGCTCCGACTCCGCTTCCTACCGTCTGTTCCTTCTCGCTTCGCTTCGCAGGTTCTGGCAGAGGCGGAACCAGTTTTGGAAGTTGGCAATGTCTGTTTGCCAAGTTCCTGTTATAGTTTCTGTTCCGACTCCGAGTCCGATTCCTGCTTTTGAGATTTGGTTCTTCTGGACGTTTGGATTCTTCTCGGGGTGTTTTCCTCCGCCTTGTCCTGGTTCTGGATTGTTGTTTCTTGCAGTTGGCAGAGGCGGAACCGGAACCGGATTGGTTCCTGATCTTGGACTTTTGGTAAAGTCCTGTTTCTGTTCCTGTTCCGTCCTCGACTCCGACTCTGGTCTTTTGTGTTCCCGTCTTGGTTTGACCCCGGGTTGACTTTACCTGGTCAGAACTATTTCCGATGAGTTCCCCTTTGCCGTGGGCGGACGCGGAACCGAATTGGTTCCTGAACCTGTAATTTCGATAGGATCATGTTTTGACTCCAGTTCCGACTCCGACTCCGGCAGTGTGTATTTTCGGTGGAGTCCTGTTTCGACTCCTGTTCCGACTCCGACTCCGGCAATGCTATTTATGACTTGAAGTCTTGGTCGCGCCCGATGTCTATTTGACCATTTTGGTTGCTTTGTCAGCTGCGATTGTTGATGGGTCTTGGACGCGTGGCAATTGGTTGCATAGTGATTGGACGGATACCAAGATAGTTATTGTGGCAGTTGCATTTGTCAACGAAGGGTGGCGAGCTCAACCGTTTTGGTAATGGCTTTGAATGCAATGACGGCTTGTTGCAGGAGATCTGTCAGATCCGACCAGATGCGTGATTTGAGGATGGACTTCATTGCTCTTCTGAGTCGGTTACATTTGGATGAGATGAGTTATTTTCTCAGAAGTTAAAAAAAGTTGAATTGAGTTGTAAGTTGCAGAGCAAGTTGAAGTCGCGTGCTGAAAAACAAGAAGGACGTGAGTTCTTGAAGAGGGTTTTGAACTGTATGTTGTGAAAACATTGTAACAGTGGATCTGAAACTCTCTGGGTGATTGTGAGCTGAGTAAAGAAGTCTGGATATTGTATGTAATCAATTCATTACTGTAATACAATTGATTTGACTTTGTGTGGTGGGTTTTTTGCCTGAAAGGGTTTTCCCACGTAAATACTGTGTCATCTTTGTTTGCTTATCTTTTTGGTTTCTCATTGCCATGGTTGTATGCATCTTTATAAGTTTTAGAAACTGTTAGTTTTTCGTTTTTTTGCTTCTCTCCCCTGTAGTAAAGGTGTTAAGGGAATGTATTCCGCACTGTTGGGTCATTAGATCCGCATTCTTTTCCCTTCAATTTCACCTAAGTTCAATGGTGAATTTAGTCCAATATTCATAACATACAACTTAAGACTTAACTAATTAGACATTAGTTACAAGACATTATTTCATTATGGGATAATTGAACCTGTAGCTAATCCTCTTTTGAAGGATGGATGGCATTTGGATGGAATTGTGCAGTGACTTAAGAATGACAGTATAACTTTATATGATTAAATTGAGTACCCCTGTTCTTTATTTCTTGATATACTCAAATGGGATTCTCCTAAAGGATCCAAAAAATATCCAATCGAATGCTTAGAAGGGCAAAATTCATACAGAAATGATAGGATGTTGCTGTACTGTAGCTGTTTCTTAATTAATGAAGTTTAAAATCAGTAAAGATCTCTGGAAAAGCTCAGTGATTTTCTTTCTGAGGTTTTATTTCCTCCTTTTTGTTGTGATGTTTTATGTTGAAGTACTTTCAACTTTTTTTTCTGAATCAATTTTGTACCTATGATTTATTATCTTGGTTTAAAGTTCAGTATACTTAATATGATGCATATTGACTTCAATACTTATGGTTCTTTAAGGTAAATGGATCAGGTAAGAGGTGCATATTTTTACTAATAAAGATAGAAGTAATAATTAATAGAAAAGGACAAAATAAAACCACTTGCATCGCTGTTGCTCTGTCCACTTCCTCTACTGAAGCAGATCCTAAATTTTTGGATGCATAGCACATGGTTGAGGGATCAATCATGTTGCAAGGAAGAGTTAGATGGAAAAGAGGAGAATGAAGAAATGCCTGCAGCTGACAGTTTCAACTGCAGTCAAACTAGTTCAACATGTTCAACCACAGAAAAACTCATCAGGATGGGAACAAAATGCAGCTGACAAATTCAGTCATGGAAAAACTTGTCCTTATACGAGAAAACAGTAAAATTGAATTCATCTGAAGACTTGAAAGTTTTAAACAGTTCTCAGCTGACATGGGAAAGGTTTTACTTTTCTCCCCAGTCAACTTATTTACTAGTCTTCTAATATAAAGACACCCATCAAGGTATCTACTAGTTAGTTCATCCTTTTGAAGGGGAATTCCTCCTCCATGAGAACCATGAACAGATTGTTTAGGTAAGATACCCTTAAGAGAGTCACATTACAATCATGCTAGTCTTGGTCGATTAACAATTAAAGGTAAAAGTCCATTGTCATGTTCCATTAGGATTGTGTGATTGCACGTAGTTATTGGAATCAACTATAAATATGTGCAAGTGAGAATACCAGAAAACAGGTGTTCTTAGAAGGCCCTTAAAGGGAGCAAACTTGTATGAACAATTTTCATTGTGGATTCTTCTGCTCGAATTTTAGGACATTAGATTTCTCTAGGATAAATCTCAAGTGTTTACTTTGTTCGTTGTTTTGCAATTACTTGTTTATGCGATGTTGCACCATGTTTCAACAACTAAGACACGTTGGATTTGAATGGTTGGAATGTTCTTGCCTCTTTTGGTTTCGGCTCAATTTTAGTATAGAACTAGTGAACAAAACAGCAACGAATGTAGAATTCATTGGTGGTTCCTCCAATGGACTATCCAAGGGATTTAGGGATTATAAGCCTTGTATGCAATTATAATGTGATGATATAAATGAAGATATGCTATTCATGAAACTATTGAACTTCTCTTGTGGCATTGGTCCATAAGACAAGTTATATGATAATAAAAAAAAAAATCCACTGAAGAAAAGACCGCTTACCCACAGCTCCTGGTGACAATACCCATATATAATGTAGACAGACCCTATTCATATAATCCCATCCTCTGATTTAAAACGATGTTCCGTCCTATCCTTGTACTAGAACCCCATGTCTCCATGTACCTAATTACAAAGTATTTTACAGGATCAAATATATGTTGAAGGATGTTGTTTAGAGTTGCCCTTCGTATGTGTTAGCCTATATATGGGATTTCAACTGTTTTCATAATGAAGTCATTCCAGTCTATGTCAGCATTCTTTCAATTTACTTTTCAGGGTACTCATGGATGTAAATTGTAATCTCAGTACTCAGTGAGATATTTCTTTAAGTTTTTTCAAGTTTATGCATCGCTGAATAATAATATTCTTTCTTTGAGAACATGAGACTTTATTCCAATTCTCTCTTCTCCTATCCTTTATTGAATCTCTGCCGAATAACCGGTTATCGCAAACAACTTTTTAAGAGTTCTCAAGAGAAATATCCGCGTGCTCTGCTAAAACTCAATTCCCTTCCTTGCTAGTGCCGATTGAACGAAAAAAGAAAAAATGTTGGATGATAAAGAAAACATTGTGCTTAAAAATACCTTCAATATACGGGGAGGAGGACAAAATACAGTAACAGAAATAAACGACTTACCTAGAATGCACCACAGCGAGAACCCTAATTTTATTTTCGAGCTTTCTGCGTTAAGGACAGTGAAAAGCCTTTACTCTCTCCACCCAAACAGAAGGGAAGCACTAGCAGATGTTCCCTTCTGATATTTCTGAAAAGAATAAAATAATTTATTTTACCACGTGTTGTAGCGATATAAGTGGGGGCCCGGAGGGGGCTTCCCCAACTATAATCAGCAATCGTATTGAAGTGTAAAAGGTAATTTTTCAATTAATTAAAAAATCGAGTATCTCTTAACAATTAAGTTTAGGGGAATTTAATTTTTTTTAGCTAGATAGATATTTAATTTTAAAGGATATTTGTTTTTTTTTTTTTCTTTAATTAAATAATTCTATATTTAAAATTTAAGCTTTGACTATTCTAAAATTGTAACAAAAATTTAAGGAATTAATATTGAGAAAGAATAAAAGTATTAGATCAATAAAATATGAGAATTTTGAGGTTTAAAATAATATTATATATATTAATAATTATAATAATTTTTATTATTTTAATTTTTAATTTATTTAATTATTGAATAGTTTTAATGATAATTTTTATTCTAATTCTAATTAAAATTAGAATAAGAATTTAATTAAAAATTATAGAATTAGATTATAAGTAATTATTTTAATTATAATGATCTCACTTAATAATTATTAAATTAAATTTTTAAATAATTATTAATTAGGATCATGATTATAATATAATTTTTTTGTATTGATAATAGAGTAACGATTTACATAGCGACACAGGTTAAGCGTTTCGGCTTATTTCACATATGTTTCAGACTATAACATATGAACAACTATAACATAGTAGCATCAAAAAAACAATTAGGAAATGGCACGAGACAACTTAAACATTTTATGTATCCTAGGGAGCAGCAACATCATATATCACCCTTGATTGGTTCCTAGCTTCACCAACAACTCCTGCAGCTTCCTTGAAGATCCTTTGGAATTCCTTTAAAGCCCTTAAAAAGCTTTCAGAGTCATCTAGATTGTGCCCGGACTTAGCTTCAGGTCTGTTAGCCATCCCAACACCGTTTGTGCTCAATCTCATGACTTTTGTCAATGATATCTCCAAGGCCGCATTTACTTGCAAAGCAACAGTAAGATATGTGAGTCTCTTATTTGACTCAATAAGCCCTCTCTTACCCCCTTAGATGGACAGGGGCTTGGGCTCCCCCACCCAGCAGGTAAGTTCCAATTGCCCTCCCTCTGATGAACACGCTTCACAATCAAAGTCGTTTAAGGAAGTGGTCGTTGACGACGGGGTATCAATTCCATAAAATGCCTTCTTTGCTGTAAACGGTGAGGTGGGTACCAGTGGCGGATACGGTGAAGAAGGTAAGCCCCTCGACACCCTTGATTTTACCAGACTCGTCCCTAATCTTGAAATGAAATCTATAATAAAGAATGAGAGAAATAGGCTTAAAGATATACTTATCTTCTTTGCTACAATTGACACTAATAAAGTGCCTGCAAGAAAGTATATTGACTCATGGTTTTCTAGTGTTTGGTCAGCATAATTTGGCATTCAACTTTCCTATTGTAGGCTGCTCTAGCAAGGTCTATTTGTAATTTTCCTTAGAAACAAGGAAATGCAGGCAAAAGCCCTAGCCAAAGCTTTCTGGAATATTGGGGGTTGTGTGTTTCGAGCGATGGCATGGTCCCCATCCGCCATTGCTGATGAAATAGTGGCTCTTTCATGCCCGGGGTGGGTAGTGGTTAAAAACCTACCCCTAGACTTTTGGAAACTTGTCTCGGTGATCTTGGCTCCCTTTGGCTCTATAATAAGGGTTGATGAAGCAAAGGCTTCCCTCCTGCATCTGGATGCTCGAGCTCTTGTTTCTCTTAACCCCGACATTGAGTTGCCTCCAGGTATCATTATTGAGGATGAGGACAAAGACATTTGTTTCCCCCTGGAAGTGCTTGGTAGCATCAACGTGTGCTACCTTTGCCGCAAAGAAGGGCACATCCGTAAGAATTTCCCCCTCATTAAGAAAAATCTTAACCCAAGCAAAAATCCCCTATGGATAACCCTACTCCTGACTCTTCCATGCCTAATTTGTCTCCTGCCTCCAGCCCGACCGCCAACCCTGCTCAAGATTTTAACTCTGTCCCAAACTCCCTGCCTCGTAGTGTTGGCTCTCTAGTTTGGACTTAGGGTAAGTTCCCTACCTCTGGATCCTCCCACCATTTGAACAAGTTCCCTGGTAGTCTCCCCACCAAGAACTCATTCGAAGCCTTGGTTGGTGAGGAAATGGATACTTGTGAAGCCAATGATTGCCCTCAAGGGCCCGATGGTTTTGTCCTCCCTGCAGATTCGAAACAACCGGCTAGTCTCTCCCCCATGCCCCCTCTGCCTAGCTAGAAAAAAGAACAACTAGTTAAGTTGAATGCCCAACAAATTGCCTAAAAAAATATTAGGCAGAGAATACAGGATAACCATCTTGTTGGTCAAAATGATAAACTGGAAAACAATAATCAGAGCAGTCTAATGCAAATGAAGGTTGTTGATGGTAAAGTGACTATAGAAAAAATGGGAAGAGGGGTCGCCCAACTGGATGGCACTGATTTGAGTGGAAACCTTAGGATCGGGGGATTATTCAAGGACCCTACCATTGCCATACTTGGCAAGAATGATGGGTTGGTCCCAAACGTGCTTAAGGAGACAACAAACTCCTCAAAATCCTTGGAGTCCACCAGGGTTTCTACTCAAATGAGTGACATCCTCGGTGGGGGTCAACCTAACACTAAATCGACATCTAAAGTTGGTACTATTTGTGATGGTCAACCTTTTAATAACACAAACCCAAGAGACCCCCAACCAACTTGATCCAGAAGGGAGTAAGGAGCATGTGCCCTCTTTGACCCGTGAAGACCTCAATAGTAAACTTGTCACCATTAACATGATTACCTATAATAGTCTGGGTTCAGTCGATGAAGGAGGGGAAGATACCGATGAGAATGTCACAAAAGGGCTGGAAGGAAAGGTCTCAAGACCAAAGAAAGGTCTAGGTAGATCTAGAAAGAACGAAAATTCACTGACTGGTAACAAGACTATCCAGAATAAAAGAAAGAAGACAAGTCTGGTCATCCAATCCCCCATAGCTATGAAACCAAAAACGGGTGATAAGTTACCTAAATGTTTTGAAAATTTCAAGAGCAACCAAGAGGCAACCCCCTTGATAATGGAGCATGAATCTTAACATCATCTCCTGGAACATTCGTGGGCTGGAATCCCTAGATAGGAAACACATTAGTAGAAGGTTTATGAATCTGGAACCTACGAGAGACATTGTCCTCTTGCAAGAAACTAAAGCAATTGGCCTCTCACTGGAAGTAAACCTGAAATTCATCTGGAAAGAAGCTTGCCATTTCTCCACCAAGCATGAAAAAGGGAGGGGTGGAACTTCCATTCTCCTCTCTAACAAGTGGAAGCACCATGTCACCAGTAATTGATCCTCCCCCTGTAACAGGGTGGTGTGGATCATCTTGGAGAAAGAAGGGAATAGTATTGGAATCTGCTCAGTTTACGCCCCTAATGATCACAAGGAGAGGGCCCAACTCTAGAAATGGATGTCAAAGCAGTTGCCGCAAGTCCCCTGGGTAGTTGGTGGGGACTGCAACATGGTTGAGCAGCTGGAAGATAAGTGGGGTGGTGTCGATGTCTCATGGAAAGGGTCTGAGAGGCACTATTGGCAAAGGTTGAAGCACAAATTGAATCTAATGGATCCCTTGGAAAATGGAAAAAAAGGACTATAAGGGGATCTGGTTCACGTGGTGCAATGCACAAAAGGGTAAGAAGAGGATCTACTACCACTTAGATAGCTCTATGTGAATAAGGATGAGGTGAGCTTTATCCTAGATGACTTGGGCCATCAAATTAGTGTCTACCCATTCACCCTGTCTGACCACCACCCGATAAAAGCTTGCTTATGCATAAGAAAGTTTGTAGGGGTGGAAGGGACTAAAAGGGGGAAGTTCATCCTCAACACACAACTTCTATAGGATGTTGATTGCAAGGATGGAATTGTCTCTATTAGAGATATTAACAAGTGGATGTTGAAAGAGGAAAGTGTTATCTCAAGATGGGAGCATAACTTAGAAACCTGGAAAAAGATTTATTTAAGTCATTGGGAGGAAATGTGCCAAGGATTCAAGGCAAGAGGAGAATAAAATGCAAGAAGATCTAGTGCTTGCAGAGGCCAAGATTCAGGAAACATCGGATAGCCTGATGCTTAATGACGAGGTGATTCAGTGCAAGGATAATCTCAAAAAACTTCAAGCTAAGAAAACTAAATGTCTCAAGGTCAAATCCAAACTAAATTGGCTATGCCATGGGGACAAAGGATCGAAGTTCTTCTTCAAATTCATTAGAGAAAAGAGTCATAAGGAATAGATTAGCCAAATCTGGGAGGAGGGGGAGCTCTTCACCTCTTAGGAGGAAATTTTAAAATAGTTCCACAATTTTTACAAAAAGCTTTTTACCTCTGAAAGTAATGAGGAGACCAACAAGAATGCTAGGGAATGTATCAAAAAGATCATTCCCAAGAAGATTGGGCAAGACTATGCTTCCAAACTGGCGGCTTCCATCACCAAGGAGGAAATTGTGAAGGCCATCAACTCCATGAATAATAACAAATCACCTGGTTGAGATGGGCTCCTGGTTGAGATGGGCTCTCGGTGGAATTCTTCAAGGAGTTTAAAGATTGGATAAGTGAAGACCTTTTATAGGTGTATCAAGATGCCCTGGAGAAAGGATCACTGGGAAATAGCATAAACAAAGGTATTATCAAATTGCTCCCAAAAGGGGGAGACAAAAATTTAATCAAAAACTAGAGGCCCATAACGCTGCTAAATGTTTCTTACAAGATTCTAGCAAAAAACCTAGCACTAAGACTGGTTGACATCCTCCCCAAGTTTGTAAACAATTCTCAAACCGACTTTATTAAAGGAAGATATATCCTGGAGAACTTGATCACAAGTTGGGAAGCCATGGAATGGTCAAAATAGTCAGGTCAGAACTTGGCTATGCTAATATTGGACTTTGAAAAAGCCTATGATAGGGTAGAATGGTCATTTCTAAAGGAAACTCTGGAAGCGTTTGGGTTTCCTAAGGAATTTTGCAAGGTAGTGGACGTCCTCCTAAGCGATGCCACTACACAAGTGGATGCTAATGGTGTTATGTCAGAAGAGATCAAACTTGGCAGATCAAACAAGGGACCATGTTAATGCTTGCTGGAATATTAATCTAATTGATGCTAATTGGAAAAAAGTGATCTCACTTATATGGTAGAATATTAATGAGCCAAAGAAGGCCTGTTTTAGGTGGCAGCTGTTGCTACAAAAAATATCTTATAAGACTAATCACAATGAAGTGAATGTGTGTAGTATTTGCAGGATACCTGAAACAATATTGTATATTTTCTTTGAGTGCTTATACGCTAAAGAGGTTTGGAATATATTTTGTAATAAAATTCTCATATGGAATGATTATGGACAGATTAACTGGTATGAAATAATGTTTATTTGTAGAAAAATTCCAAAAGATTATAAAATATTTTGGGATATTCTTACAACTAAAATTCTTTGGTACCTTTGGAAGGTTAGGAACGAGGATTATAATATAATTGATTAAAATATGTTTAGTTATATTATAAATATTTTAAACTGCAAAATAATAATTAATAAGTTATAATTATATTTTATATATGTTATAATCCTAAGAGTAAATAATTATATAATTTTATTCTAATTCAAATTCAAAAAATAAATCTTATTTAAATTAATTATGTTTATAATCTTAATTTAATTAAAAATTTGTATAATGTTAATTGTAAATTAATTTATATAATTATAATTATAAAAATAAAATAAAATTAGACATGTTTTAAATTATACATTATAAATATAATGTATTTACTTTTTATGATTTATAATAAATCTTATATTTTAAATAATTAAAATTTTTAAGTTAAAATTTGTAAATACAATCAAAATACTTTAATAATATTCTAAACTGTAAATATTATCTAATATTTCAAATGTAAATTAGTCAAATCATAGACTAAAACAATATATTTAAAACACCACACAAAATAATATAAAACTGCATAACACAAAATCATATAAAAATAAAAAAGAATGTAAATATTTAACATTTAACCCCTATCTTTTGTGCACAAATTTACATCCAAAATGCTACAAAAATAGTTCAAAAGAGCTTGCCTCCACATGTTTATCCCATGCCAAAAAAAAAAAAAAAAACAAGGTAAGATAATATACAAGATCATCATTTATATAAACTTTATAGTACAACTCAATACTCCTTAAGTTACCTAAAATTGTCTCGAAACTCTCTTAACGAAAATATTCAAGATTGACTATGGGATTTTATGAATCTTTATAATCTCAATCTCTTTTCTAATAAGTTTGTAGGCAATTTACCCTTCAAGTTCAATTATTGATTTACATAATAATAAGTTTATAAGGGAATATTCTCATTTCTCTTCAAAATGTAAGATCCTTGGATCTTTAAAAAAATAAATTGATGGATCCATTCCAAATATATTGGCAAATATGAACAAGATCTTGTATTTTTTTGGTTGGCCAAAAATAATATTGCTAGTGCCATTCCACATTCTCTCAATTAAGTAATTTGCAATTTTTAGACTTGTCAAATAATAGACATAGTCGTCAAGTTTAGACCAATACTCTAAGTTATCCATATTAGATCTAGAAAAGAATTATCTCAAGGGCACAATTTCAAATATATTTGGTAACATGATTAATTTATAAACAAGCTAAAAGATCATTACTTGCAAATTACAATTATTTAAAAATCTTAAATTTGAGGAATAATAATATTCATGGGGACATTTCTACTTGTATTGACAACTTGGAAAGCCTTTACATTCTTGTACTACAATGCAAAAAAATTGTAGGAAAGATGCCCTTAGAATTAGCAAACTTTTAAAATCTTCAAATCTTGGATATGTTAAGCAACATTTTTTTAGGCAATACTCTGATTGGCTTTATGAACTAAAGTGCAATGGAAAATCAGACATACAACATAGAAACTTGTGAATATAATGTTTCTAGTGTGACTTATATAGATCAAATGGTCATCAAGAACAAAGCACAAGATCTGGAGTATGTGAGAATTTTGGATTAGTAAAATGTCTTGGTACATCAAACAACAATTTATCAAATAAAATCCCTATGAATATTGAATTCCTCAAAGGATTTATAATTCTCAATGTTTCAAGAAATTGTTTCAGCGTGAGATTCCAAAGTCCTTGGGAATCATGGTACGGTCACAATCACTTGATCTTTCAAAAAATGAAATTTCACGAATATTTCATACTAAGTTGCAACATCTCACATCTTTGAGCTACTTTGTTATGTCCCATGATAAATTATTAGGGAATGATATCACGAGGACAAATAATGGCATTTGATTCCCCATCTTTCTCCAAAAAATCAGGTCTATAAGGCCTACAAATCAATGTGCTATGCTCAGGAATTCACCTTGCTTCTCCTAGTGATGAAGAAAATAAATAGGTGTTGGAGGAGGACATATGGTGGAATGCGGGAGTAGGAATGGGTTGTGCATTTGGGTTTTCAGTTCTAATTTGGATGTTGTGCTTTAGCAATTCTTTGAGTGTAAAATGCTTCAGAGGTGTGAATGGTACTCTCTTTTTCAAACATTAAAAGAAAAAGTATATTATACAAGATAATATATTTTATGATCTGCATCTCTTATACAAATGTATAATTAGCATATTATGTCTATCGATAATGTTATTGATTAGAGTGTGAGAAAGGTACATCATCTTTTCAACTTTTTCACATTTGTTTCTAGTTTAAGACACTTAGTTAATGCTTCATATTTTAAGTAAATCATGAGGTTGTATTTTGAAATAGTTTTCTATTTTCCTCAAAAATAGAAAAATATACTATCAGATTAAAGTCAAACAAAGTTTAAGGAATTTGTTCACAAAGATCATGCTATGTAGTTACTTAGTTCATGGAAAATCCTAGTATCTTTAATTCATTATTTGACTTTTGGTGTGTCATGTCCCCATCAAACTAAATATCACAACCTTGATTCAGAAAATCAGATCGCCCCTTATATCCTAGTCTAGGGAATTAAATTCACAGAAAAAATGTAGCAATTACCTCCCAAAAAAATGTAGTGATTTCCTTAATAAAGGAGGGCACTGGTCCTTACTAAAGAGAGTGCTCAACCCTTAAGACAACTATTTAAAAATGAAGGAAGAAATTAAATAATTAATAATTAATAGAGTTTTGAGTACAACACTTGGGAATAAAATAAAATAACATTAAGTTTAAACAAAAAGTCACATTTGGAAAGGAGATCTTTATTCCAAAGGGTGCATCATTTCATGAAGATATGAAGGTATAAAAGGGAGTCCATTTTCTTGGGAGAGGGCGAGAGGGAAGTGGATTGGAAAAGAGAAAATAAAAATAAAAATTAGAATATAAGAAATCTATTGGAAATAAATATTGTTTTAGGAAGAATATTATCGAGAAATAAGTTTTAAATTATAAATTAAGATTAATTATCAATTAATATTGTAGATTCCTTTAGCAATCTATTTTGAATTTATAAAAATGTTTTGGAAATAAGTAGGTTGATCAACCTTCTGTCATGCCCCCAAAATAGCAACACTAAAAACCCTAACGTTGAAATGCAAATGAATAAATAAAATGAATAACAATAAACATAAAACATATATATATATATTAAAAATTTAAGGATTATTATAATTATAATCATTATATTAATACGATACTATAAATATTAAAAAATATATAAAACTAATATATAAATAAATATTTGAATAATAAATTAAATTTATAAATATAATAATAAAATAAAAAACACATAAAATATTAATATAAAATATCTAGCACATATATGGAAGGTAGCGATTAGTGCCTAAGGCAATGATGAAGTAAAAAGACTAAATGCAACAATGATAATTATCAAATAAGTCAACAAATAAAATGTTAAAAGGCAGCAATAGAATTCACTAATTAAATGTAGCGATTACCTTTGACCACATCAGTTATCTTTTAAGTGATTTATAAAGGCATTGATGGGATTTGAAAGGGCAACAATCAGTCAAGGGAAAAGAAAAGTGAATGGTCATGTCTTTTCCCCACCGTGGGGATATAAAAAGAGATCATATTCCAAGAAGAGGGGGATATCATATGCAAGAATACATCTACATTTAGGAAAGGAGATATGAACCACTATATGGAAGACAAACAAAAACAGATGGAAAAGAAATGAAGAGGAACATAATCAAATCATATTCGGTAAGGAATATAATCAGTTTTAAACATAGATATATGGAACAACAAATAAGGACAAAAATAGGAGTGTTTCTTGGGCATAGCAATAGATACATTAATATGATATACTCAGATTTGGAAGAAGAAATATGTGGGAAGAATAAGTTGGCTCAAGAAGAGATAAATGAAGACAAATGATAAATCAATAAGGGAAGTAAGTTGAATATATATATATATATATATATATATATATATATATATATTCATATAAAGTGATTATTGAAATAAAGTGATTATTGGAAGATTGAAATCAATCGAGAATAATTATATATATAATACAATAATGTAATAATGATGCTTGCAATAATTATTGAGCCTTATCAGTAATTATGATTCTTTAATATGAATGCAAATATATTATATATGTATATTTATGTATTTCTTTATCTATGATCAATCAAACATAAGGTTGAAGGAGGCAAGTTAGGAGGATGATATTTATGGGCCTCCCATACTAAGCACGCCACTTTGAGGGTGGAATTGTCTTGGTTTGGACGTTCCTGCCACTTGGGGCCAAGGGGTTGGTTTTCTTGGTCAAACGCTCGTTCTCTTGGGCTTAGATGGGTTGAGTAGTTTACAAGCACCCCTTTCAAGGCTCCCCTATCAAGCCAAACTATGATTGATTGTTAGGATGGAGTCTCAATCATGAGGAGGATGGATAAGTCAACATGGATAGGGAAAGCATGTACAAGTGTATCCACTAAGCACACCACTCCAAGGGTGCAATTGTCTTGGTTCAGATGTTCTTGTCGCTCGAGGCCAAGGGGTGGGTTGTCTTGGTTAAACACTCATGCTCTTAGGCTTAGATGGGTAGCTTTGGGTGAACTTATCATGTTTCTCATCCAAGTCCTATTATATACTTAAGACTTCCATTATGCATTATGGATATTGGTAGTTTAGATAGTCTTGACATAATTATGTATTTTCGTATAGCTTAATAGATAAGGTATTTATTATGTTAAGATCATATGAATTATATTTCCAATATTATCTAACATGATTGCATGACCTAAACCAAGATTTATCTTGAAGCATTTGAGCGGTAAGTTATAACCCTAACTACATTAAGCTTGTGATTCTAGGGCAAGATTTACGAAAATCCTAAAATGGGACATTACACCTTTCGAGTTCATGAGAGATGAAGTATCGACCTTTTATTCATCAAGTATGCCACCTTGAGATGGAGTGCTCATGGGTCGAGAGGCATATGGGTTCTCTCAGAATTGTTAAGGAAGGCAACCTTCATGCATCTTATCAAGCACACCACTCCCAAGATGGAGTGCTTATGGGCTGGGAGGTGAATGAGTGCTCCTTAGCTTGATCAAGGAGGATGGAGCACCTCCAAGGTGGATTGAAGGATGGAGTGGACTTGAGTCTTGCCATTTTTGTAGGTTGGGAGGTAGATGAGCACTCCTAGGCTTGAGGGACTTATCAAGTACACCACCCTCGAGATGGAGCTCTCGTGGGCCAAGAGGCATATGAGTGCTCCTGGGCTTGAGGATCTTCTCAAGTATGCCAACCCCGAGATGGATGGACAAGGATCCACCCATGCTCTCACAATACAAGGACAACCATCCTTGAGATTGTGATTTGCAAACATTTCTAGAAAATTCCTAATAAGGTTGGCTATAGGAATATGCTTTGGATTAACCATTAATGATGTTAAGATATAGTTGAATTCAAATGTTAATGATGCTATGAACTATAGATCTAACTTTATGATGTTTTAGCTATGATGTATTGCTCTCAATATTATAATCTTTCATGTAATAATTTGAATGTTGCTATAAAATTGATATTCATAATTACTAATATCATTTTTTGGCAATTATTATTATTTTTCATGTTTAAAATTAGAATCATCCCACAAGGAGACATTACATGGTACAAGTATTATGTATTTATTGTATATTAGATATGTTGTAAGCATTTTTGCTTCTTATTATATTATACTCCCTGGAGTAGCTTTCCTGTGTGTCAATTATATTCACATTTCAAAAAATTCTATTTGGCGTAGAAAACTTTTATGAAGCTTGCAAATTGGAAAATATTAGATAACCTCCCGAGGAAAATATTGTTGTAATGAAACAAGTTTTTGGCTCAATACTTGGGAGAAGCATGACAAAAGATAGTATCTCATTGTTCTGAACTCAACACCGTGTGGCTTAGAAAGCAATCCTTGTTGGGAAAGCATGAGTTTCATGGAATTATTGGAATTGATGCAAAGGTAAGAGATATGCTAATAAGAATGCTTCCACCTTTAATATAAAGCCACACGATGTAGAAATAGTGAACTTAACTGCTATTTTAGGATAACAATAGAGTAATGTTGATAGTAAGATAGTATGGATCAAGATGGAGGATAAACTAGGGAACATTGGATCCATTGCCTTGGATGGCTTACTTGGGCTACTAAACCATAAAAAGCATGTGAAAGGAAGAGACACAAGATCAATTCTCTAATAGGACCAATTCAAAATTTATGTAATATTGGTTTAAAATCCATCAACAGTTAAATGACGCATTTGCTTTCAAATTGTCATTAAATAAAGTTGATTTGATTCACCAAAATATATTACTCACTTGACTATTCTAGGATGTTTTACATCTATTTCATACATCACTATAGTCCTACTAAAGGCTTGTTTCATTATCCATTTGAGCATTTACATTCTTTTTTTCCTTCTACCAGATTAGTCCTAATTATTGAACATTGATATAATTTTGGTGGACAGGGTTTTCATTCCAATATCTCAATTATCCTAGAAAAATTATATAAGAGTTTGGGATAATCATGCATACAATGCTCTGTTCACATACTTGCTCTTCCAAAAATAGCATACAGTGCTTGTTTGAGCTCTTTCTTATTGTAGTAGTTGATGATATTCCTTTTATGACAAATGAGGCACATAAAACTGATGGAGGGGAGTTGTTTCTTAATAAGGAATTTCTATGGATGTGCACCCATAGGTATCATCTTTCCAAAGGGCCAAGGCAATTATAACTGATCATGTAGTTCAAAGTTTATGTGGGGAATTAATTTATTGTGCCCAAATAATGATTTTGGACAGGAGAGATAAAATCTACTTTGTGCTTTCCATTTTCTCACATCTTCCTTACATTATTCTAGTTTAAAACAGTTAGTTACCTTGCAAATGTAACTTCTATCAAAGTGCATCAAAAATTTCCCACCTATGGTGAACAATCCCCTCTTCTCAAGGTTGTAGGCATGTGTGATCCCTCTAATTAGGTCAACATCGATGAACACATTAGGCACTACCAACCTACCTAGCCCTAATCTCTAGATGTTACAAATTGGTTTATCTACTAAGCATTTTTTGAAGAAATTATTTAATAGGGAATACCCATAAATTGGGATGATGAAATCCCTACAATTCTCATTTTTGTCAATAATCCCGTTGGCCAAAATTCTTGACCCTTGTGTTATTCTAGGTCTCTTGGCTGAACCAAGAAACTAGACCATGATATTTTCATCCAATCCCCTCTTGAAACCCCTAGATGTTCTAGCCATGATTCTTCTTTCTGGGGTTTTAGTACTTACAAAACTAGGGCTTGTAAATTTTATAACTTTGAAGAATATTTCTATAAATTTTTACACAATTTCCACCCTTCTAGAGCCCTAATTTTCTTTTTGAATATATGAGAAAACATAAAACTATACCCTTTTATGTGAAAATATGCAAAAATAGTTTGAATTTACTTACTAGTTCTTTGCTTTATTGAAAACCTTAAAATGCCTTGAAAACCCTCGTTCACTCATAAATTTGCAACAATTTCACTCTGATGCCTTCACCTTGTGCCTTGAATGATGAAAGTAGATGCAATTAAGCCAATACTCTCAAGAATTTGGTAGATATAGATCAAATCTGCCATCAATGGCCTCATATGCTTGAATGCATGACCAATAGTAGTTGTTCCTCATTTTTTGAATATGGATAGTTGATTTTCCAAAGATCAACAGTGATTGCAAGAATTTAAAATTATTTCTACAAAGAGAGACATTTCTTTATTTTACACAACTTCAGGATATGTGTCACCATTTCAAGGACCCATAGGAACAAAAGGAAAATATTTTGGGCTTCCTAGATAGTGCTTTCCTCTATGAAACATTAGAAACAAACAAAACAAGACACATGGCATGATTTTGGGAGTTCAAGGGAAAAAAGATAAAATTTACATTACTTTGTGGAGGTTTAAGTTTACACGAAAATAAATAATATATGATTATGACAAAAAAAATGCATTTTCTCGTTCACATAGATAACTTCTTTGAATAAAAGGCTCTGCAATGCATATAACTAGTGCAAATTAATCAGAAGCCAACACTTGACACTTGTAGTGTAGAAAAATGTATCACTCTACATTTTCACACTTAATTTGTAAATGATTAACATTAAAATGAACCTAATGTTGCCTTGATCTAGTGTTGTAATGTGTTTTACACATTCACATTAGGTTTAGGGCCCTTTTAAGCTAAATAGACCTAGTTTTGCCTTGATTTAATGTTGTAAAGTGTATTTATTTACACCTTTACATTAAGTTTTGGGCCCTCTTGCATTTATGACCTTCATATCATCATTAATAGGCCCCTACGACCCTTTATTACACATCTCAAGGCTTATTTCAATCGAGATCCTGATATAATCAACTTGAATATACTTAATTTTCCAACTTGCCAACATTTCCTCTACTTAAAGAAGCTTGATGGGACCCATATGCCACCTTGGGCATATGAGTCCCATCCAAATGGGACCTATATACCACAACTGGCATATGAGTCCCATTTGGCCCCTTTTTAGGGTTTTGAGCGAGAAATCAGGGTTTTGAATTCAAATTTCATGAATGTCGGCATTTGGGATCTAATAAATGGTAAGTTAGATGGAATTCCTATATAAACAAGGTTTCAAATAATTATTTCACCTAAGAATTCATAATATCAACCTAATAATCAGGAATCAAGCATCCTAAGACTTCATAAGAGCATCATAGAGCATTTCTAAAGCATTCAAGGGAAAATTTCTTCATCATTTCTTGCAAAAATTAAAGACCCATCATCATTTCAAAGGCATAAAGCATCAAGCATGTTGTTGAGCTAGTGTTGTGATGTAACATCCTAGATCCAAGATTAAGCATTGTTTCATATCCAATTCAAGGTCAAGATCTACATTATTCATGGCCACTTCATGTTAGATTGCAGACCTACATTTCAAGAAATCATTCAAGGTATCATTGTTCATGTTTCATATTTCATGCTTTATGTTCATGTTTCATTATTTCATCACGAGGTTTAATTACCTAAACGAGGTTTGACCAAGGCAAACCCCTATTTCCTAACAATCAACAAGTTTTTCTCTCTCTACATATGTGATTGCAGATCTAGGTGTCTTGGAGCTTGAAGGATCTTTGAAGATTAAGTTACAAGATTGAAGGAAGTTCTCAGAGTTATCTCCTCACTTGCAAGATCATGGAAAGTCACCTATAGGCCAAAATTTAGGGTTTCTAACTCAAAGATTTGGTAGGAAGGAAGTTACAGGAGATCACCAGAGAATACCAAAATTTCAACCAAACCCCAATACTAGGACTAAATAGCCACTTGTGGCGTATGAGTCTAGTACTACCATTTTCTAGGTTTTAGGAGATCTAGATCAGTTACTAAGAGATTCCAGTTTCTGCATAAAAACCCTAGTCTGGGACTAAATCGCCCAAACTGGTGTACAAGTCCTAGTGAGCATTAAAAGTTAAGATTTTAGGGTTTCAGAGCTTGTTTTGATCACATATTTCCTCTAGGTACCTCTCTACTCATTCTCAGTTTGTTATCCTGATTTTCAGTTTCATTTCCCAAGTCATCTAGTTAGGTTTTGCATGTGTTACATTTGTTTCTTGTATTTCCAAGCCCTAGCTTGGTGGTGAAATCCCTTTTAGTCTTAATCACACCCCTAGGATAGCCTTCGGTAGATCTCTTTCCCTTATTCCATCCTTGGATTGAGATCTCTAGGGTTTCCTTAAATGAAACTTGAAGAAAATTGGTCTAGGTCCCTAAACTCTAGTTTGTGTTCCACCTCCCAAAAGGTGGAGCACAAATTTTCTAGGTTTCATTTTGGTGAACCTAGCCTTTAAAACACCTTATTTTCTGATTTAGAGTGCATCATAGTCCTAGATCTAGCTTACATTAACTTTGCATTAGGTCTTGCATGAGTTAATTTGCATCTAGGGTTTCAAAATTTTGCATTAGTGAAATTGCATATATAGGTTGCATTTTTGTATCTTAGATCATTCAATTTCATTGAAATTCTACAATTACAAATAGTCAACACAAAATACAAGTTAGAAACCTTAGAAACAACTCAGAATTTGTTGAAATTGGTATAAAAACCTTAATATGGGACTCATATGCCCCTTTGGGCGATTTAGTCCCAGTACAGGTTGTTTTGCCTACTTTCTGGGAATTCTGTGTTGTGCATTTTTTAGCATTTGACCCTTCCAAAAACCTTGACTGGGACTCATACACCCCTCTGGGTGAATTAGTCACAGATCAGACTTGAAATCACCTTTTACATCATTAAAAACATCATTTCTAGGATTTTGTTTGCTGCTGTTAGTTATTTGTTTTAGTTTGCTAAGTTTCTGTTACATGCATTTCATTAGATCTAGCTTAATTCAACTCATTTCATGCATTTTTTAATTTCAAATTTACATTCACAACATTTCATTTTTAGATTGTTTCATAGTGTAATCAACAAATTACCTTGTCTTGAATCTGAAAATTGCATTTACACATTTCATTCTAGGTCATTGCATTTCAAGTCTCTTTTCATTTTGAGTTTGTATAGATTTCTTTTCACAAATTTTAGTATCCATCTTTTCCAAGTTTACAAAGAAAAAGTTAGTGAATAAGCATGTTAGTCATTCATTCAATACATTTCCTAAATATGTGAGTCTCTTAGTACAAGAAAGTGAAAATGTTGACACTTGCCTTAAATCTACACCCCCTCCCATCTCTCCTATTTGTGGGAATGATGTGATAGAAGAAGATACAAGTATAGACAATCATGACGATCATAGTTTCTCTTCTCCTGATGCCTCTCCTATTAGTGACGAAGGTATCTTGGTGAAAGAAGATGCAATCGTTGAGAATCATGAAAGTCTTGCTTATCCTTCTCCTCCCCACCCTTGGGAAGATATTTTAAAACAACAGAAGATGAAATAATTGCCACCACTTTACTTAGTTTACATTCCTCTCCCAACACCTCCCCTACTTGTGAGAATTCTTTAGTAAAAAAATCTACAATCGTGAATGACCATGGAAATCACATTTGTGAGGAGGACATGTTGGTGTTAAGAGATCTAATGATTGAGAACTATGACAATTCTACCTCTCTCACTTGGGAAGACATTATAGGACATAGGGATGTAATTGTAGATAACCATGATAATCACATTGGTCCTTATCCTAATATCCTTCTTAGCTACGAAGAAGATAGTTTAGTGTTAGAAGATATACTTTAAAGTCATAAAAATCTCACTCCTCCCTTTCCTAATGCTCCTACCATTTGGAGAAATCTATTTGAACGAAATTATCCAATCATTAATGAGCATGATTCTCCTTCTCTGGATGCCTCCCCTATTTGTAATGAAGCTACTTTACAAAATCTAACCATTGAATTTCATGAACATCTAGTTTGTAGTTCTCCTAAAAACTCTCCTATTAGGGAAGCTATCATGGTGGAAGAAAATAAGAGCATTCATATAAACAATAGTGATGTGACTTCCTTAGATGATGATGAAAAGATGACACTAGAATCCCCTCCATTAGAAAGAAAGGTATCAAATGTGCAAGTGTTTGTTAGATCCCCCTTGACTATTGGACCTCCTACATACCCTATGGGACATCCTAAGAATCCTCTAATTGTTTACCCACCTTCACACAAACCGCAAACTCAAAACAAACCCAAACTTATCCTTTACCCACCTAAGAATAATGTTTTGCAACAACCGAGTTATAATATTGTTGCTCATACATATAAAACTATAAATAATCCACAACCAAGACAAACACCTTCAACATCCCTCCCATTGCCTAACCCTATCTTACTTGGTCCTCCTTGTTTTCCTTCACAAAGTGGAAAGGAGTATGACCTTGTTGAACAACTTAAGAATACTCCTACTAAAATATCATTATGGGACCTTATTCAAGCATCCCATCATTATCATAACATGATTCAAAGTGCCTTGCAAAAAGTTCCTACCCCTCCCAATTTACAATCAAATGACATAGTAGCCATGATTCAAGAAATGAATGTTGACATTGTTTTCCACCAAAGTGAGCTCCCTCCTTTGGAAATGTAAAAACAAAATGAAACTTTCATGATAATAGCTAACTATGATGGGTGGGGAATAAAAAGAGCCCTTGTTGATAATGGCTCTGCTCTTAATGTGTGTACTGTGACCCTTTTGGATAGACTTGGTGTGGATAAATAAAAAATTCAACCTGCCTCTTTATCTATTCAAGGATTTGAAAATTTAGGAAAGCAACTGCTCGATGTGGTCACTTTGCCTATTGCAGTTGGAAAGGCCATGTTACAAACTCCCATCCATGTTATGCCTCATGATCTTTCATACAATCTCCTTTTAGGAAGACCATGGATTCATGAGATGCATGCGGTGCCTTCTACCCTTCATTGTATCATGAAATATGTCTATAACAACAAAGTATATACAATCAAAGCCGACCTTAAACCAAACCGTTGTTTGAACATTGACAAAGGCAAGGAGAATCCTTTGACAACATTAACACCAACTACACAAGTAGAACCCGTGCAACAGAAAGACAAAGAAAAAGATATTGAGGAAGTCACAAAGTTATTTGAAGATGATTGGGGTTCCTTGGATTTCACACCTAGCTTTGATGGGCAATCAAAAATCATAATAAAGAAGCATGAAAAATAAAAAGCGGTAATGTCAACACAAAATTTGGAATACCCTTCGAAAGCATCCACCTCAACCACTTTAGAAGAAGAAGCAAATTAGAAAACAAACTATTGTTGGAAATTAGTGTTCACGTGGTTATTGATAAATTACGATGTGGTAATATTACTATATGTAAATGAGTTGGTTGAATGAAAAATTCATTTTAAATAGTATTGTTAGTGGGTTACGTGAGTTGTACTCACCCCACTTAAATAGATTTTATAGTTAAGTGGTTTCCTGGTTTATAGGAAAACTACAATCTATATATGTAGACTAAAGTATGGTGTGAAGTACAGAGAAGAAATTCATATTATATTGTTTTTAATTATTCATGCTTCAGTCTCTACCCATATTTCTAATATCCAGGTATCAGAGCTATACTCCCTCCTGGGCTGTTTGTAGATTATTGTGTTGAATGTTTAAACTTCTCCAAAAACTACAGGTGCTAAAGGAAGAAAAGGAAACAAAGGTTTCAAATTTTATCCCTACCACCTCTTTTTTACCAACTGGTGCGCTTATGGAGTCACATTATCTTTGAACCAATTGATTGCATTTGCCCGTTTGTTTAAAATTTGCGTGCTAGAGTTTTACATTAGAGACAATTATTATAGCGATGTACATGAAAGGGCTTAAAAAGCATGAGACTCAACATGGATCTACAATGTCTCTCACAATATTAGCTCTTGAGAAACCATATATTTTGAGCAACTACAAATAATTGGTTTTGCCATGCATTTAGAAGTCTGAGGTACTCAAATTTCTTCATGTGTTGTTTGTTGAAATTCTTTTTCCTCTAGATGATTTTCCCTTGTGAGCCATTGTTGTGGAGAAAATATCGATTGAGTTATTATTTACAACAAGAATCACTTTGTGACAACTCAGAAAAGCATACAGAGTAACTCAATCTTTGATGCAAGGATTGGAGAAGATGATATAGGTTCATAATACTAATTTATAATATGCTATCTGGATGAAATTGTTGGTTTGAATCATCATAAATTCTCTTGAGTCATTCTATAACAACATCCATTACCATACATATTGCACGTTAATTTCCAATACTATCAAAAACTTTGTTGCCTCCTTCTACGACAATATAGCTCTCACTATTTTATCATCTATTTATTCTACGTCTGCAAGAAAGTGCAGATGAAACCAGAGACAGATCTGCCACCATGTTGATGTTTGTATACATTTTGTGCTTCACATTCAATCAATATCCCATTAAAAGTCAAGATAATTCTCCTTTGTCCATATTTGTTTGGTACAAATTTATGGTGAAATTGACAGGTTCCAAAGAAAGGAGCAATCAACAAGCAGTTAGAAGGCAACATGTCATTTATTCATACAAGGTGGTGTTGGCCTCCTACAATGATTTAACAACTAAGACCTTACAGTTGTGATTCAAAGATTCGACATCTAACCTGAATAGCTATTTCAATCATCATGAAGGTGCATTTAACTTGTCAACCCAGGGATGTAAACTTGAAATGGGTTAGCACAGTATGTGCACTAGGAATCCAAAGTAGCCATATTCATCCTACAGCTAAGAAAGACACAATGTTGAAAGTAAATTGCTCGGAAGGAAATAAAATGAGTGTTGAGCATCAACTAATAACTAAACTGAGCTGAAATGCATGACAAAAATGAAAATTTGAGCAAAAAAACAAGAAACTACTCTGCCTGCTTTGGCTGCAAGAATAGTCACAAAATGGAATTCTAGTGGCTATAGGAACAGAGAGTGCCAGATTCTTAACTAATTACTGAACAAAACATAATAAATAACTATTTACCAAGGGATGAAATACTCACCAAGTGGGCCCCCTTGGATGAGTATCCCTTAAAACAAATGTAAACTCAGATGCACAGACTTATAACTTCATTTCATTCATTGGAAAACATGAGTACAATCGAGCAACATGACTGTATTACTGAAAAACTAAGAATGTGAGTACATCATTAGATTAAGCAACCTCCTGAGAAGGAGCATCCAAGTCTTATTTATAGGAAAAAAAGCTACTAACTAATCAGTTAGCAAGGTGGTCAACTCCCACAGATCAAGAGGACGCTACTTTAGGGAAAGCATAAAAAGTGGAGAGGTGGTTACACATGCGCAAATTCTGGTCAAGCATGTTTGCCTGAATGCAAACTTAGCACAAAATTAATGCCTATATTCACTCAACAAACTATTAAGACCATTTACAAGGTAGTTACAATTTCAATTTGAATGACGAATCTCTCGCCGTCGAGAGTCTTCCCTCCTTGAATGATCACCTTGCTGACCATTATGGTGAATGACCAGCTGGCAGAATCTTCCTTAATTGTAGGCCTCTAATTATATCTTCATGAAAATATTAGTACACACAACAACTACATATCTGTAACTATCTTAAAGTGAAATTCATTAATCCAGATGTAAAATTAACATAGATAGTTCATATAGCATGCCAATGCCATTTAAAGGTTATGAAAATAAGCTTATGCCCAATATTTATGGTTTTGGGGAAATATCATAAAAAGGTTAACATCCAAGCATCAAAGTCTATGACAACTACAATAAATGGATAGTAAATTCTATCAAAATTGAACCATAAAATGTACTCATCAGGTGGCATTTGGCAATGGCCCCAAAGATTTGCGTAGAGGTCAATGAAGGAGGGATCAAGTTTTCCTAGGATTGATTGAAAGGGAGTAAGGATGAAAGGTCGGTTATCATAATTTATAGTTAGTAACTTAAATGTAGTATTAGTTCAAGGAGATTTTTTTTAAGACTAAAAATCAAGGTGTATTTAAAAAAATAATAATTATATCTGAATTGTAATTGGATGCATTATCGCTTGTACGCGACATCCAAATTGAGGGGGAGCTTTATAAAATTGAGCTTCAAAGTTAAAATTTCTAAGTATCAATTTAATGGAGGATGGAGGAAATGGAGGAAGGAGGTCAATAAGCGACCTCTCATCAGTCACCAACGACGGGATCTCTTATCAGCTATGGCAGCATTTTATTTTCTATTGTGTAGTGTGTTTTTTTTTTAGATTTTTAGTGTGGTGTGTGGATACTGGAAAAAATGATTATAATTGGAGAGCAGATGATTGTAGAGATCCTCTAACTGTGGATATCCTTTGAGTGTTTTACTTCATTGGAAGATGGTTGACTTGTGAATACATTCATTGGAAATAATGGCCATGTGCAACAAGATCCAAATAGTAGTATGCAATATGGTATGATTTTCTTTTTAGTATTCCTGTTTGTGTGAATAAATGAAATTTCACATTGTGGGGGGGAGTAATAATCAATGTTCCATTCCCATTTTGTGCCAAAATGACTAAAGTCAAGGGCAACTTCCAGTGGCAACGACAGTTGTCTATGTTGTTCGAGATCGAGTGGTAGCGATCGATAATAGTGACTGCAATTAAGAGAATTGTAACATTGTGTTCTTATGGAATGTAATGTGAAACCTTTTCTAGTATGGGTTTTTTCAGATTTGTGATATATACAACTTCCTCGATGTACAAGCATAGTGGCAAACAAAATCACTAGTGTAATGTAGTTCATGGATCTAGGGTTTGTGGGAGGATCTAGAAAACCACTTGAGGTGGACAGATGGTGGAGGTTCCTATTCACGTCAAGGTTTGTGGTAAGCTTGTTTAAAACCATGGGAGGATAGAGCCTTTCTTTGGATCAAGGTCATGAGTCAGTTGGAAATGCCACATGGATGAGCATACTGCAAATGAAGGGTGCGAGTTCATACCATGTTCACACTAAGGGGGGAATGTTGGAAATTAGTGTTCACATGGTTATTGATAAATTACGATGTGGTAATATTACTATATGTAAATGGGTTGGTTGAATGAACAACTCATTTTAAATAGTATTGTTATTGGGTTACGTGAGTTGTACTCACCCCACTTAAATATATTTTATAGTTATTAAGTGGTTTCCTAGATTATACAATCTATATATGTAGACTAATGTATGGTGTGAAGTATAGAGAAACAACTCATATTATATTGTTTTTAATTATTCATGCTTCAGTCTTTGCCCATATTTCTAATAACTATGATAAAATTGACTATGAATAACCACCAAATCCAAAAGAACTAATTTTTATTTATGGAAAAGGTTATGAACTCATGAAACAACTTGGATATAGTGGAAAAGGATGTGGTGCTAGAGAACAAGGTATCCATGTCCCTATAGATCCTAACACACAAGGAATGACTAATGGTCTTAGTTATTGTCCCCCGAAAGAAACAAGCAAGCCTTTACTTAATATCAACACTATTACAAAAGATTCCTCTAAGCCAACTTTAACATTAGTGCATCCTGAACTGATAAACACTAGTGGTCTTGATTATTTTACTTTAAAAGAAATGAAAGAAACAAGAGATCTTCGCTTAACATAAATGTCATCACGCAAAACACTAATGATTCGAATTTGATAGATTTTACACCCTCCTATAAAGGAGAGTACAAAATCTCACAATCTAAAGAGCCTTGTGTAAGTATGACATCTTGTACTAAGCAAGAGATATCTTTGTCGCAAAATAAAGCAACATCTTCTACTTTTGATCAAGAGATTATCTTGTCGAGACTCCTCCAAGATCGTCTGATATCTCTCCCTCCAAGAACATGAAAGAAATTTTACTACAAGAGTTCATTTTGTACATATAATAGAGTTCATGGTCATTCTACTAATGAATGTAAGGCTTTAAGTGATAAAATTCAACATCTTAAGGAGTGTGGTGCTCTTCCTTATGATGAGGCAAGGTGCTGCCACAATAGTGGTTTACACTTTCTGGGAGATCCTAATTTTTGCTGAAATCACATATTTTTAGAAAATATAATGATTTAAGCTCTGAAAATTTCCATTAAAGGATTCCAATTGAAGAGGGTTTGATCAAACCACCTTAGACCAAGCTCCCTTAGATAGAACCCTGCTAGTTTTAAACCATACCTATAATGGAGTCTCCTTTACACCTATCAAAATGCTAATAAAAAACCACTTTTGATTTAACTTTTGGGAGATCAAATGAGTTCATTTAAAATTTATTTTTTGCAAGTATGTAGTCCTTATTATAAGCTTCCAAAAAAGTATAATTTTAATTAAATTAAATTTGATTATTAAATTTATTTTTTATTTCTTGTGAATGTAGGTTTCTCACCGAGAATCAAGCTCTTTGTTCTCCACATGTGGAAAAATAGTAGATTATCAAAATAAAATTTTGAAAAATATGTTCAGGTTGGGTATTAATTTCCTTGATCCATTAATTTTTTGTTTTTTGATACATATAGAAAAAGTTATGTTGTATACAGTCCGCCTATGTCTGAATTGTAATTGGTTTGACTTCGAAACTTGATTAAGGAAAAAATATTTAATAAAATACTATGAAACCAAATGAACTGGTTAGATATCGTAGTTAGAAATCTAAATTCAAAAAAATTAGAATTTTATCCTTCATACAAAAAAGGTTATGTTGTATATAGTGAGCATCACTCCTTAAAAATGTTGTTTACTGATAAAAACTAGTTTTCAAAGGAGATGAAAAAAAGTGCAATCTGATTCCAAAAAAATAAAAATAAAAATATTTAGAATCTATAGACAAAACTTCACAAATCACTAGTTTGCATCATCTTCAAATTCCTCATGGTTTAGCCGCTATAGGAGCCCGAAAGTGAAGATTTAGTTAAAAAAGATTTGTTTAGTGTCCAGTTTGCCCAAAAATTGTAAACCAGTATTGTGGGATCACCCGACACCCAATTCCTCTAATTGATATTGATTTTCACTCTAGATTGTTTCTCATCAATCATCTCAACTCATCCTTGTCTTGCACTAAGTGGGGGAAAGGGGTTAAGTAGCCTTGTCCTCGTATGTCACTTGTCGTTGTCCCTTTTGGCTACTTGATCCCCTTTCATGTATATATAAGAGCAAGCTTGGGATGTGGATGACACACCTTAAGTTTTCTTACATGTGACATACTGAGTTATCTTTAGTTGTTGCATTTTGGGGTAATCCCTTATCCATGATGTAGTTTCATTCGAGAACATATGACTTGGCATATCGATTTTCAAATAACCTCTCATGTCTTCTTCTACTTTAGAGAAATTTCTCACAACAATGGTGTTAGCAGCCGCTTTAAAGTGGGGGCACACATCGACACTCATGTTTCACTGTGCAATTTTCTTTATTCTTTTGACGTGTCCTTTTTCTTGGTGGTGTCATTGGGTTTAATTTTCTTTGAGAGCACGGTATTTCTTTGACTTGTCCTCTCTTGGAGACATTAGGTACAATGTTCCCTAAGAAGAGACCTTACATGAACTAAGCAAAATCCCTTTGAACGTACCTTGTACACTATTTTGTATTTACAATATTGATTATATGGCCACCTTGCATAACACACTTTGCTTGCTTGTAGAGCCATCTTGTTTGTTAATGAGTTTCAAGCATACGAAGCTTTGCTTGCCTCATGGAGCTTGAAGTTCATTATTATGTGGCACCTTATCAAAGTTATCAAGAGGTATAACTTTGGTATGGTTGTACATATGACAACTAAACTTAGGTGTGACTTTCCCATAGCCACTTGCTTGTGTGTGTAAGCACATACCGACTGCGTGCGTATGTGTCTCACCTCTCCAGGGGCTCACCCAATGGACGACTCGAGGTTCCAATAGCCCTTGTGAGTATGTATTTGGTTTGCATAGTGGACAACATTCTCCACTTGTAAGCCACCCTTTTTGGATACTCACCCAACGGACATCCTGAAGTTTCGTTGCCTCAAAGTGAGCGTGCAGTTTTGGACAAACAACTTAGATCTAATCCACAACGTGCGAACAAACGATCGAAGCTTGATCCACCTTTTCTTTCTTTTTCTTTCACCTTTATGTCTTTGAAATTGCATGTTTGTGTATCTCATCTTGCTGCTACATATCGTACAACCTGTGTGTGTCCCTTTGTGCTTATGATGGTTTGACGTAGGATCTTGGATCCTAGGGGCTTGACCACCACCTTGATATTTTTAATCCTAGACCATCTGCATTGGTACACTTGGAACCCTCTTGAATGTTTACTTTAGTATGAGTTTGAAGCAAGTTCCTCCTCTCACTAAAGTGGGGGATAAATGTAGTGTAGAAAAATGTATCCCTCTACATTTTCATACTTAATTTGTGAATTATTAACATTAAAATGAACCTAATGTTACCTTGATCTAGTGTTGTAATGTGTTTTACACATTCAGATTAGGTTTAGGGCCCTTTTAAGCTAAATAGACCTAATTTTACCTTGATTTAATGTTGTAAAGGGTATTTATTTACACCTTCACATTAAATTTTGGTCCCTCTTGCATTTATGACCTTCATATCATCACTAATAGGCCCCTAAGACCCTTTATTATGCATCTCAAGGCTTATTTCAATCGAGATCCCAACATAATCAACAAATATACTTAATTTTCCAACTTCTCGAAATTTCCTCTACCTAAAAAGGCCTGATGGGACCCATACACCACCTTGGGTGTATGAGTCCCACCCAGATGGGACCTATAAGACACAAGTGGTGTATGAGTTGCATTTGGCCCCTTTTTAGGGTTTTGAGCCAGAAATCAGGGTTTTGAATTCAAATTTCATGAATGTCGGCATTTGGGATCTAATAAATGGTAAGTTAGATGGAATGCCTATATAAACAAGGTTTCAAATAATTATTTCACCTAATATAACCCTAGCAATCAAGAATCAAGCATCCTAAGACTTCATAAGAGCATCATAGAGCATTTCTTAAGCATTGAAGGGTAGATTTCTTCATCATTTGTTGCAGCAATTAAAGATCCATCATCATGTCAAAGGCATAAAGCATCAAGCAAGTTGTTGAGATAGTTTTGTGATGTAGCATCCTAGATCCAAGATTAAGCATTGTTTCATATCCAATTCAAGGTCAAGATCTACATTATTCATGGCCACTTCATGTTAGATTGTAGACCTACATTTCAATACATCATTCAAGGTATCATTGTTCATGTTTCATATTTCATGCTTCATGTTCATGTGCTATTATTTCATCACAAGGTTTAATTACCTAAATGGGGTTTAACCAAGGAAAACCCCTATTTCTTAACAATCAACAAGTTTTTCTCTCTCTAAATGTGTGATTATAGATCTAGGTGTCTTGGAGCTTGAAGGATCTTTGAAGATTAAGTTGCAAGATTGAATGAAGTTGTCAGAGTTGTCTCCTCACTTGCAAGATCATAGAAAGTCACCTACATGCCATAATTTAGGGTTTTCAACTCAGAGATTTAGCATGAAAGAAGTTACAGGAGATCACTAGAGAATTTACCAAAATTTTAGCCAAACCCTAATACTAGGACTAAATCACCACTTGTGGCATATGAGTCCCAGTACTACCATTTTCCAAGTTTCAGAAGATCTAGATCAGTTATTGAGAGATTCCATTTTCTGCACATAAACCCTAGTCTAGGAATAAATCACCCAGACTGGAATACGAGTCCCAATGAGCATTAAAAGTCAAGATTTCAAGGTTTTGGAGCTTGTTTTGATCACATATTTTTTTCCAGGTACCCCATTGCTCATTCTTAGTTTGTTATCCTGATTTTTAGTTTCATTTCATAGGTCATCTAGTTAGGTTTTGCATGCTAGATTCATTTCTTGTCTTTCCAAGCCCTAACTTGGTGTTGAACCCCCTTTTAGTTTCAATCACACCCCTAGGATAAACTTTGGTAGATCTTTTTCCCTTATTTTGTCCTTGGATTGAGATCTTCAGGGTTTCCTTGAATGAAACTTGAAGAGAATTGGTCTAGGTCCCTAAACTTTAGCTTGTGTTCCACCTCCCAAAAGGTGGAACACCAATTTTATAGGTTTCAACACTAAATAAGACAAAGGTGGGACCCTCAATGAGTTTTTCCTTAGGTGAATTTAAAAATTCTTTAAATAATGTGCCCATGTGAATAACTTAAGTTACTAGGGAAAAGGGGCCAGTAAGCACGATGAAAGGGGGCTTCTCTAGAAAACTTTAAGGTACTGTACAAAAATAAATTTTATGATTTGATTGGCTTATGATCCATACATGTCAATTACATCGGGAAGTAGAAGAGCATTTCATAGGATCGTGAGAAGAAAGTAATAATATGAAAAGCTTCTGCAAACCAAAGAGGCTATGTGAAATGATGCCACATTCCTTGTGAGTCTTGATAAAGTACAAAAGTTTTAGTACTTAGTAAATAAAATATACTAAAGGTGATGGGCTTACCTGGTGCTACATCAAATGGGGCTGGTAAACAGATGAAGCAAATTCCTTCGAGACATAACTTAAAAGCTAGGAAACCAGGTCTATCAATCAATAGACTATAAAAAAATTTCAAAGATTTTCAAATAGGACCTAGGGTTTATGAAGGGCTAGGGTGTTTTAGAGCTCTATTGCAAAATTTTGAATAAAAACCCTTAGAAAACAAAGGATTTTGGCAAATTTATGGATCAAAATGGCTTAGAGGGCTAAAATTTGCACAAGCACAACCACTAGACACATGTATCTACTGGATATCAAGCTGTGTTATGTTATGTTTCTATATAAAAATGCTCAAGTTCATAGGCCAACAAACTCCATTATACTATGTCTATGGAATTTTTGAAAAATCACGCTTTAGGGAGCGCATAAATGCTTAATGTCACAAAGGAAAAATTGATAACCATTCCTTAGGGGGTGTTATAAATAATGCCACCACCAAGGGGGAACAACAAAGCTTAAGATATGCCAATGAAAATAGATAGGGTAATATGCCCCCCGTTAAAATGTTAAAGCATACTTGCTATGTTGATATTTTAAGGAAAAGAAAAGAGGGAAGAGGGGATCCTCAAGAAGGATGGATACCTCAACAACTAATTATCCTTGTGCCCAAGTGTATAGGAAAGGACAACCATGCTAGAGACTATCATGTTCCCACCATAGATGAAATATGGTTGTAACACATAATATTATATCACCATGAATGGCAATGAGCAAACACATAGAGCTACCAATGCTGCATAGTGAGGAGAAACACCATAGAAGAAAGTTTATCATTTCATAGATAGGTTCATCAACACATGGAGGGGTGATAGTACCATAATAAATAAGTTATATTTTATTTCTTGAGGCCTAGCACTCATTAGTGGAATAACCATGCACTCGATGATATGAACAAAAGAGTAGTTTTTATAAGATTTCTTATGTGTTGGAGGAGGAAGAGTAATCAAGTGGGATTTGAGAAGCCTAAAAAAAAACTCTTGCTTGGATAGGGGATAAGGAGTAGGAGATAATCCTTTCTCTTGTGAAGAAAATTTTGCTCACTTACCACAAGAGGTTATAAATATAGTAGATGATGAAGGATGAAATGCATATAAAGGAGAAGATTGGAAACCTAAACCCCTTTTAGCAAGGTACAATGTAGATTTCACATTATCCTTGAATCCTTGTTTCATTTTTTCATTATATCCAAGTTTAGAAAGAATTTTAAATCCAAGCCTATAAATTTTTTCAAAATTAGATGGAGGAAGAGAAGTCTTGTTTAGATGATTATGAGAAAAAATGATTCTTTTAAAAGAATGAAAATCCTTTTCAGGTCTTGAAGAAATTATCTTGAAGAAATAGAAATAATATTTATAAATGAATAACTTAGAATTAAATCCTTGGATGAGACACTATGTTTAATCATTGCATGATGATGGAGCACCAAAATTTGAATATACCCACTTAGAAATCTTTGATAATTTTAATCAAGAATAAATATCTATCTAGAAGAACAAAATAAAATTAGTGTAGTAGAGAACATATACATGATAAATTTTTTGAAACAATTTCACACTTTCATAGTCACCATAAGATAGGCCTTATATGTTTATATCATATTATATTCTTCATATAATGCATATTCTTTACTACTAACATATAGATATACACATCACATACGCTTAGGTAATATTTATTACATTATTGGTCTACTATTCTATTTTTATCACTTTTCTTCTCTTATTTTCCCTTATCCCCATCTTTTCTATTTTTTATGTTCTTTTCCCTTATTGATAATTCCTCTCTTCCTTGAAATTCTAAAATTTTCATCATCTTCTCTTTTATAGATAGCCACTTTTACTCACTATGTTATCTAAGTATTCTTCACTTAAATTTAGAGGTTTTAATTCAAAACTGGGGTTGATAACCCCTTAAATTATTCATTAATTGGGACATCGATGTTTGACAAATTTGATTTGAAATATGGATGATGAGTTAAAAATTCAAAAGATGGATAAGCCATGCTTCTACACCTTGACTAAGCATGATTGATCTTCCAATCTCTCTTTCTGATGAACCTTTAAATTTATCATATTATTTTATTGATTTACAAATATGTTCAATTTTTTAGATTTCTTTCTTTTAAAATAGATAGTATTTGTTCAAAATTTTCATTGTTATTGAGTGGTGTAGTAACTATCTATCCCTCTATTGATGGATTCTCATCACTTTCAATAAAAACCTTCCTCATGTGCTCAATTGAGGCTTCCCTAGCCTTCTCTATCCTTCTATGATATTTTTCTTATCTTTCTTGAGTTTGTTTTAATATCTATTCTTCTTCCATGTGCATCTTTAAAAACCATCTCAATTTTTCAAAAAATTCTCTTAATCTCTTTTTCTATCCTTTTTCATGTGTGCTTTTATTTAGAATTTTATTAATCCTTTTATTCATTCCTTGTGGATCAATCAAATTTTCTTTAGTAGTAACATGTTTTTAGGATTCCTTACATTCCATTTATCACCATCTAGGTTCATAATAGCCCTAGTGAGTTAGGCCCTAGTGTGTGTTATTTCTTAACTCATTTATTATAATAATTTTTATTAATACTCTTTTCCTTGCTAGTGTGTTTTATGTTCTTTGCCTCTCAATGGTGATGCATATTTTAAAATTTTTGGACCACTTTGGTGAAACCAAGCTAGCTCCTTTTTCTTGGTGTCTCCTTTACTATAGTGTCCCTGAGGGGTTTTTATCTAGTTTATTTAGGATTAATTATTCCTCATTGTCCCTTCTATTTTCAATTGAAAACTATCAAACATTTCTTTTAGTTCTATCCTTGAGCTTAGGCTATATGGTGGTATATACATGATTTCTTTGAGCCCTTCTGTCTTGATCCCTTCTCCTAGCATATAATATTTTCGTGCATGACTGGCCCAATATTCTAGCTAGATACAATAAGATCTAGCTTAATTTTAAAGTGGAGATACTATTTTCAATTTGGGAAGATAGAAATTCTATATTTGTTGCTATTTTGGTGATGAATAAACATTTTTCCATGTGTACTAAAGTTATTATATGTTATAATGTTATTTTATTGATCTAATTCCAAGTCAACAAGGTGGCTTTAGAGTTTGCTCATCTATAGAATTTAATTGAGAACTAGGCCAACATCTCTTGCATGGTTGCTTGTGTTCATAATTCTCATAACAACAAGGATGCTTCTATGCCATGGGGCGTGCCTCTCCACCACATGGGCATGAATGTTTGTAGTCATAGCTCCAAACAAGGCCAACATGGTTCCTAAGGCCCTTCACATCCTCAACTGCATGGATAGACCACTCCTCCATGTGAACATTCATTTGCTTCTTATGTGGCCATGGTAGTTGGTTAAATAATGGAAATTTTCTCCACTTAGATCTTGTCATTTTGCCTATGCAATCTACTACTAAGCGAGTTGAAGATAAAAATTAGAAAAAAATCATCACAAGTTGGGAGCCCATTGTTGTAGCCAAGACCTACTCAATGTGTGACCCCCCCACTTGATCATGGTCCCCCTCCTTTTACTAACATATTTGGTAGCTTAATGAGTTGGCCACTCTTTTATGTCTTCTAGTTTCAATAAAGACTTTTCAAGATGTGATTCTGTTTCACCCACCTTTTATGTTTATTATGTATTATATTTTTGATATATTAATTTTAAGTATAACACTTTTCATCATAAAAAGATAAAAATAGAAAATATGAAACTAAAAAATAAATGCTAATGTTTTAATATTTTTTGATATATTAAGAAGGGAAACTAGGGTCTCATGCCCCTTATAACATAAATAAAATGATCAAAATACTACAAAAGTAGCAAGAGAATAAAAATCAAGAGCTAAAAATAGCACACAAGAAACAAAACCACAAAGTTGCTAGGAAAATAAACTTAAAAAACTAAACAATACCATATCTAGACCTAGCAATTCTCACACCCAAGTCCACCCTTGACTTGAGCATGGTAAAGAGAAACATGTTTCAAAAGACCTTTCTTCCTTCTTTGTACCATTGCCCATGAAACCTCATTTTCTATATCCACAAAATCAGGACATGGTGGATGGAAAACCCTCCTCATGATCTTAACTCAAGGCAAGCTCAAAGAGAAGAACTCCTAACTAGAAAAATTGATTGTGGAGAAGAAGCCACAACACAATTTTGAACAAAAATACTTTATTTTGATATAATTTTTTTTTTTAATGATATAAAAAAACTTATTTAAATTTCATTTGATACAATGGCCAAACAATCAACAAATGAACAGATAATATTTTAAAATAATGATAAAAAACTCACAGTAATTTTTTTTTTTGTGATTCCAACAATCTGTAAGAATAGCCGTATAAAACAAATCACCTGGAAACTTAAAAACTGCTCATCCTAAAAAGTTTTATCAATTCCTTTTAGCTTCATGTGATGCCATGTACGGGCGGCAAAGCTTGTTTCATTGATTCCAGACAAACGTTTTAGTAATTCAAATAGTGTCGAGATTGACTCTGCAATGACACTGAAGAACAGTCCAAAACTAATAACCTTAAGATACGACTCAACCTTAGAGAAAACTAAAATTTCCCGAAATCTTGGCTAATTAATATACTTTCCTCTGGCAGGCGTCTATAAATTTGTTCGCACTATCATCTGCTTTGTGCTTACAAATTACAAGAAACATATAGTCTGAAAAAGCTTGTAACTGTGTGCTTCCAGTTATAAAATAGGATAGACTTCCACTTCTATAGGGGCTGCTAAGATGGTAAAAACACCGTGCTGCTCAAACGTAGGAATGCAGAAAGGGCGTTGGACACCACAAGAAGATCTTCGTTTGATAAAATATATCCAAATCCATGGAGAAGGGAATTGGCGAACTCTTCCTATGAAAGCAGGTTGGTAATTTCTATATCATACTATAAGATTTATTTGTCCGTTGCTTGTTAATACATGATGACACAAATGTTTTCCTGAACGCCGCTATGATCAATACTTACTGTGTTATTTCAAAGGCTTGTTACGTTGTGGAAAGGCGTGCAGGTTGCGTTGGATGAATTATCTTCGTCCTGACATTAAGCGTGGCCATATTTCACCAGATGAAGAAGATATGATCTTAAGACTTCACAAGTTGCTTGGCAATAGGTGAGCATTCTTCTCTCGTTATGTTTCTGCATCTCACATAAATATCTGGGCGTTGTGGGCTGTCTGAAATATCAACTGCCATTTGAACTATCAACTGTAGCAAGGGCTGTAGCAAGGGGTGGGGGTTTAGTTTGATTGGCTAAAAGCATTCTGTTACAGGAGGTCATGAAGTCTAATCTATTTTGTCTTTCTGATACCGAAAGACATGTGGTACAAAAGTCACCATTACGTAAAAAAAAAATTTACCAGATACACTACAGTTTATAGGGGGCTACCCTATTCCTGCAATCTTGAAAAAATTAAATCAGGGTTTCAAATATAGGGGGCTACCCTATTCCTGCAATCTTGAAAAAATTAAATCAGGGTTATTTTGAAATATTAACTGGTGAAATAAACGTTGTTTAATGTTCAACTAGAGCGCTCGTAGTTGTTTAAGCTTTTCCTTTTGCGAAGGTGCATGATATATGTAACTTTTTCAATGAATTTCTCTGCTTTGCTTTCTCTTACAAACTGAGTTCTACGTTATAGAAAACTTGGCTCATGAATCGCAGGTGGTCGATGATAGCTGGTCGCATTCCTGGTAGAACTGACAATGAGATTAAAAATTACTGGAGCTCTCATTTGAGCAAAAGGTTTGGGGCAACCGAAATCCAGCCTGTTCATAAACAGCCAAGCTCTCAGGAAAATAATGGTTTTGCGGTTTCTTGCATTGAAGAAATCGCCCGCAGTCTGTTCGGAACCGAAGAAGTTTATAATGTGAGAGCATATGCTTCCCAGGACGCAGTAGAACCCATGCAAAATTTTAAGCAAATAAGTGATCATTATGATGCTCTCACCGCCATTAATGATTTCAGCAATGTCTTCAACAATGTGGGTGGTGCGCCATGGTCTTTCGGGGATCACCCATCTTATTTGATGGCCACGCCATGTGACTTCCCACCAGCATTCATTCCTACGATGGGCACTTCAGCAGGTTATGAGAACATAACAGAGAAGATAAACAATGTTGAGAATCTTGCAGGGAGCGGGAACAGTATGGAATTACGTAGCACAATGTTAAGAGCAGAGTGCAACATTCAAATTCCTTCATGTAGAGATGAAATCGATGATGCTTTCGCTGTCGACTATGATAACATGGGGGGAGCAAAGATTGGGAAAAATATGGTTGTTAATTCAAATACAATTACAGAAGAATGTTGGGAGCCCTTCTCTGCTTTGTCTGATTGGGTGGATACACCGACTGATTATATTTTTTTATGTTGAAGACCACTGCTAATAGATTGTGTGTTGAGCTCCAACAAAACATTGTTAGGACTTTTTGAAGTAGCATCTTAATTTCTAGTATGCAATGTCCATTCAGTTCAAACAATCAATTTAATGCATCTCGAGGAATATTAATTTAAGGAAAACCATTTGGTTTTTGCTTCCTCTGGGCTTAAACGACATTGTTTATATGGTCAATCCAGTCTGGCTTTCTAAAATTAATTGTTTTATTTTGAAATAGAGAAATTTTTTAAAAACTACAATATAGTTTTTAAATGAGTAAAGTAAATTTAATCAAGTGTTTAATTTTTAAGAAAATTTAATTGGTTAATTATCAAATCAAATGTTCTATAGTAGCAAATTAAACATTTGGTTTACAACTTTATGTAAAGAAAAGTGCCTAAGGATATTTGTGAAGATAATGTAATTACAAGAATTATGTTAAGAAGAAGGCTTTATGAAAGATAAATAAGACTTTGCATGTTATAATATATTTAATAAAACACAAAAGCTTAATGAATCATGGTATCTAGAGAAAAACCATAAAACATTTCAATTCATAGTACATTTAAAAGAGTCTTATTTCTTATTGGATGAGACAATTACAATTTAAGGTCAATTAATAGGACCCATTTCAACTCCACGTTGATTTTTTAAATAGTAAGTGACATTTATTAGATTGTAGATAGAAATATGAAAAATAAGATAGAATAAAGCAAAAACAATGCATAGAAGATTTATGTATATATTATTGATAAAAAAAGATTTCACTTATATTATAAAATTATTATATATTTATATAAATAATCTTTCTAAAACCTTACATTATTGTAATGATGAAAAGTACATGCCTTTTATTTCCCCCTTCATTTTGAACCCAATTTCGAATGGGTATTCTTTATACAACGAAAGAGTATAATATGTGATTCATGATAAAAGTTGGAACATAACCTAAATATTGCTTGATTATATTTTCACTCATTAATAGGGATTAATCATTATCCTCAATTTTATCCATTTCTCACTAACTTTTAGTTCCATGATATGTGCAAGTGACTAAGGTCAATTGTGTTATATGTGAAATTAAAAAAAAGAAGTATAAATTTAAATTTAGAGTCAACTTCACCTTTCCAATTACTTGTTATGTGCTAACTTACTTGCCACCTTTGGAGTTATATTTAATGACCATCCCTAATTTATTTTCAAATCATCTAGTACCTAGATATTATCAACTAAATGTTACACATACTCGCATCATAATTCAAGGAGAATTAAATAAGGAATTCATTGCTACATCATCTAGGATGTCTCTTGCATGCTTTCCAATTTCTTTCAATAATTTCTAAAATTCATTGACTCAATATTCTAGGATTTTGACCAAGGAGAGAAATATTCCTTATCAATGGATAAAAATTAAATGCACACCACCAATTTTTTAAACCAAATAAGATATATACATCAAGGCAACCTAAGAACACACAATTTTTTTATAACGATCAAAGCTACATAGGTAGATTAGATATACAGTTGTATAGAAAATTCACTGTTACACAATTGATCTCATAGTCATGAAATCAATTCATAATGACAAACATTTAGTTTTCATACCCTAAAATATTTGTCCAACTATTCTTAATTTTCTTGCATATCAATAATGATATACAATCATCTATCATAACATATCTACATAGCATTTATAGTTAAGCACCTTTGATTGATTGATTTATTTCCTACATTTATTTATGTTCTTTAATCTAGGTATTAATTGACCCCACATATTTTTTATTCTAAGATAATTATTTGATTATTAATATCTAATATTATTACCTTAATATTTTATGTAAATGAGATTTTATTATCTCTTCCATTTTGGTGAAGCCCTCCACTTCTACCCTGCTTTAGAGATTTATCTTCTAATTTTCAATGTCGATTTGTTTGCTAGAGGTTAATTGTTTTCCTAAACCTCATATTTATTACTACCTTTAATTATGTTTCTAGGGTTTGTTTATGCAAAGAGCTAGCTAAAACCTTGATTTATTTTTGAAGAAGTGCTTCCCTAAAACCTCGTAAACTTCTCATCTATTGATTTTGATATTTTCATTGAGATTAATCATAAATGGTATGATTTTGATAATGATACACATGTAAATAAACGAAAAGTTTTTCTAACTAGATATTTATTATTTTTTTGCTAATAAACATTATTATTGATAATTCTATGATTTCTTAAACATACAATAAAAAAATATCATAAAAATTCCTACTAATAAATTTATAATTTGTTTAAACATTAATCAAATATAAATATGAATACGAAAAATCTAAGAATATGAAAAAATTACTATGATAAAATGTATGTAATATTAATTTACCAAAAAAATATCACCATACTATAATCAAACAAGAAGACATCAATAAAATCAATTCCTTGAAAAATATCACCATGCTATAATCAAACAGCGACACATCACTTAAAATCAATTACTTAGAAAAGATACATCATGTGATGAGGAAACAAATAAAGCAAGGAGTACACAAATCAAATACATGTTGTCTTATGTGAAGGAAGAGCAGCTAAAAACTCGCGGATTGTAGCACAGCATTCAACAGAAACATTCAAATGGGCAAGCATTTAGTAAGATCAAAATGATACGTTTTCCGTGTTAACTAGACATAGTAAGGCCGGCTGAAAATTTCAGGACATGGTTCCCAATGTGATCTTCAGGAATCTACTTTCTCTGCAATAGGTACACCCCGTGAAATAGATTATTTCGTTTGAATTCCTTTCTGTTCTCTTTTTCTCAAATTAAAATAAATTATGCTTTAACTTGAAAAATATAGAATATTATACAGTTTTTGGATGCCCGGCAAACTCTCAAATCTGAAAAAAATAAAATAAAAATCCATATTTTTATGGAAACAGTGGAAAACATTTTACATGGTTGACATGGTCTGGTTTTGATTAATGTAAACGATTCAAAGGCATGCTGTTTTCAACAAGACTCCAGTTTAAATCACTAACTGTAATACGCTCATGGTAGTCCAAGTCTCACATATAATTTGCCATATTATGTTGAATTTTTACAGTTGATTCCAAGAGTCATTGATCAGGTACATAATGAATTCCTTTATAAGCTTTTATGAGAAGAAACAAATTAGATTAATATTTTTCAATACGTGGATAAAGTCCCATATAGTTTTTGGGGGTTGAGTTTGGGGTTGGGGTGGCGAGTTGAATACTTATAAATGATTTTAAGAATTGTTGATCAAGAATATAGTGATTTTTTTCTAAAATATCAAATCATTTTTTTTTTCAAAAAGGAATAGAGTTGTCTCATGTTTAGATGTTTTATAATTTGAAATTTTTAATTTAATCTTTTTATTTTGGTTAACAAATCATCAAGTAGATGTTTTATAGGATCAAGGGGTTTGCATCAAGGAGATCTAATTTTAACTCTCACTTTACATTCTTCTTTCTTGATTATAATGTTTGTTGAATTTCTTTATTTTCCTTTTCAATTGCATAAATGTTTCTTCTGATAAGATTTTCTACTCTTTACAAACACAATATCAATGGATAGTACATTAGGTTTTTCTTTTATTATATCTTCTTCTTGTTTCTTTGTTAGTGGTTCTATACAAGCATTTCATGTTAATTGCATCATCACATTTTTCTTTCTTAGTTGTGGTAGTATACAAGTATATCATATTAGTTGCATCGCCATAATTATTTTTAAAACTCACGAAGATTTTTTCTCAACTAGTCTAAATTTTTATTATTGATTTTATTTTATCTTTGGTGGGATGAACAATTATTCTTGTTTTTTGGATTTTTTTGCCATTTTATTCTTATTGTGCAAATAATTATTTTTGATATAACTCAAGAAGATCTATTTCAAATTCACAAAGAGGTTCTTTTGGAGGTGACATGTAAGTATCTAGTGTGAAGTCATTCTCTTTGTGATGAATTAATATGAAATACATAAAATTATGAGCACTCTTCCTTAATGTAGATATTCTATACATTGATGCACTTGGTAACTGAGCATACTTCTTTCAAATATTGTATCCATGGTCTATTAAATAGCATAGAGAATCTATTAGTTTAAGGAATAATATGATAACTATTTTTAAATACGCACAAAGATCCATAAAATATGTGAAAACATTGAGGTAACCACTACCAATTATTAGCTTGAGCAATCCCTCAGAAAAATATCTTACAATTACAAATCATATAAGGGATGATGTAATCTAGAACATTAGTACTAGTAACATATTACAACCAATTGATTTGTTCATTAGATCTTTAAGAACACTCAAACAGATAAAAAATAGTAACCTTATGAGTCATATTAACTTTGAATTACTTTGAGAAAACCTTAGTCAATTAAAAAAAAAATGTATAGACCCATAAGTAAATGCAAAAAGCTATTTAATGAGACAATCTTTTAATATTCTAAGAAAAGGTTTAAGCCCAAATCCTATCCTCATACAAAAATATCAAGCATGTAGTAGTGAAGGAAATCAAATGTGTATAGGGTCACATTTTCAATCTTGCATTGAAAAAAGTATCATAAATCTAGTGGGTAAATACATATAACAATTTTCAATCATACATTTAAAGTTAAGGTGCCAAAAATAAGGTGGAATCAGAGTAAAAATTAAAGGATTGAATAATGGTGGAAGTGGAGATAATAACCCATGATGGAAGAATGGTAGAAGTAGGCTTGCATGTTATTTTTACCCATTTAAAAGATGTATATTTATAAATAAATTAAGTTTTATGGATACTTTGTGAAGACAATAAACTAAAAGTAAATAAGAAAAAGATGAAAATAAAAGAAGATGTAAATAAAAAGACATAAGATAAATATTTTCATAAGAATCTTATTAAATAAATAAACTTTATCAAAGTGAGTTTTCATGGGACGATTTAATTAAAAGAAAAAAATATTATTGTAATGAAAGGGTGCACAACAATTATAACCAAACTTTGAGTTATTATTTAAATTCATGACATAAATGTAAATGGATAGACAATTTTCTTGAGTCACTAAATGGAAAGGACTGTTATTTTGTTTGGTTGAGAGTATTGGAGGAGGGTCACATAGAGTGTGTCCATCTTGGGGTACAAATTTCACTTAAAATTTTCTTGGCCAAGGCTTTTAACATATTTGATGATTACCCTAGAGCATGTTGTCTTGTGCATGTTGAGTAATTACTCTAGAAAATGATATGTTGTGTATGTTGAGTAGTTGCTTTGGAGCATGCTATGTTATTGATAAGAATAGTTTCCTCCTAGAGTGTTCACATACATAAATAGCCAAAACATTAGCTTCATCCTGAAGTGAGAGAAAATACCATACCGATATTAGAAAATAGATGTACTATTCTTTGAAAAATTACTTATTTAAAAAATAGTAATAAATTATATTATGCATATTAATTTATTTATTTTTCAAGAGTAATTAATAAAATATTTCCTTAGCTTTATTTCAATATAATTTAACTTATAATATTAACTATTACACTTAAAAAATAGTTTCCAAAACAAATTTATTGCGATGGGAGGCAACGGGAACAAGGGGCTGAGTGGAAAAACTGGCTATGGGGGCAATTTTAAAATCATTGGTGAAGGAGATGATGGGGACGATGGCGCTAAGGATGCAAATGCATATGTTTGCTCTGTGTTCTATCTTTGGCATGGGTCTGCTTCTTTTTCCCTTTGTCTATGACTTTGACATTGGTGATAGGGCTTTTTGTGTTTCCTTTGTCAATTGGGATTTTCAGTTGACTGGGGTCTCATTGAGGACACCATCTCTGAGGATGTTGTTGCTGCTTGGGGTGTGGACTAGGGCTTCATTGAAAGGGTTATTTTGAATGTTGGTGTTGGGGATTTTCCCTCTAACATATTCATTCTCTTTGACACTCTACTTCTTTGTGATGGCTGCCTGTGCTTGGTGTCCAATCTACTGGTGGGTGAGAGTGTTCACCTTTTTGGCTTGGTGCAGGTCATCTATGGTTATTGTTGGAATTTGTATAGGCTTTCCTATGCTTTTTTAGTGGAGAGTGCTTTGGTTTTTCGTTGCCCTCACAAGTGTTGTGGGCATGAGATTAGCTTTTGGGCTTTTTTCTTGGCTTTGAAAGTCTTTGGGGGAATTTTGGGTTTATCTGAGCTCTATTTCTAAGTTGGGTACAACTACTGCTATGGTTCCCCTTTTTGGGTCTCTTATCTCCTCTCCATTTGGATAGGAGGTTCTTTTAGTCTTTCTCTATTCCCTAGAATTTGTCTTCATGGGATGTCTCTTTACAAAAGATCTTGTGGTTGTTAGTGGCTTTACTTGATTTGGAGATTGTTTCTCTCTTGTGTTGTTGTTCCATCTATTTAGGACCTTTTTGGTGTTGACTGTTGGTGAAGAGGGTTTTGCAAGCTTATTTTGGAGCCTATTGTCCTTGTTTGAAGTTGGTGGCTTTCCATTTTCTAGCGAAGCTCATTATGTGGTTTATGGAGGCTTTGGTTTACAATTGAGAGGTCTCTATTGCCTCTAGGCATCATTTTCCCATTATGTTCTTTTCTCTCTCTTTCAGAGGTAGTTGGTTCTATGGTTTTTTCTCTGCTGGGAAGTAGGGTTCCTACCTTGGTTCCTCAGAGGTTCTATATCTTCTATGTATAAAGGAGGGGTTTTTCCCCTGCTATGCTTATCACTGTAGGTGCAATGTTGTGGGTTTTACTGTTATTTTCATGACCTTGGTGGTTTTGGATGCTGTGAAGTTTTGGGGTGTTGTCTCTGGCACTTCCTTGTCTCTTTCCCTTATAGGGATTGTGTTTGGGGTTTTATTATAGAGGAGTTTTGTTTATCCTTTCTAAGAGGGGTGATTTTCTTCATCTTATTGTTGGTGTTCTTTTGTCTCTTTGGTTGTTACTTTCTACTTGGATTGTTGGGGTTCATAAGGGAGCTGCTCTTGTCCCTTATGCTAGTGTTTTTTCTCCTTGACTGCCCACTTTGTGTGGTTCTCCTATTGAGGAAGAGTTTGGCTTTATGGGCGTGTTGGGGGGCTATCTCATATTAAGGTGGAGTGGGATCCTATTGAGTTGGAGCTTGGGGTTTGTTGGTAAGGGCAGTGTTTTGGTGCCAATTTCCTTGGTTGTTATTACCTTAGTTTCTTGCAACTAATCTCTATTTTTTGGTTTCATGCTTTGATCAAAAGCATGGCTTGTTTCTTGTTCTTCCTAGCTCATTTCTGGTGGGTCTCGCTCTTCCTTTTAGGTTGCCTCATTTCTGTGAGTCACTAGACTTCTGCCTCTATGGCTGCTTTGTAAATGGGTACTGGCCCTTCCAATCTTATCATAATCAAAACTATTACAGTTAAAAGTTATCAATTATAATTATAATTAATTTTATAGGATTGTATAATAATTCATTTTATATAATCTAACTTAAATAATTATTATTAATTACTACATTTTAAAATTATTTAACCATGTTTAACAAAATTTATTACATTACATTTTGGAATTAAAGCCTATTAAAACTTTTTTTTTCATTTTTTATGCAAATTAAAGAGACAAACATAATTTTGATAAAAAAATATATTATAACTTTGATATTTAAATAACCAAATCCACATTTATGCTTCTAACTCTAATTATCTTAAAAAACATTGTTTCTCATAATTCTTAAATTTGTAATCATTATATTTCCTTTTCTCTTATTTTGTTTGTAGAGCAATTATAATTTATATCTTTTTATATTCATATTTATTGAGTATGCTGATCTATTTCCTTATCTTGATAAAGTCTACAACCTTATCATTACACATTTCTAATCAATATATGAGAAGTAAAAATGAAAATAAAAATATAACAACAATAATTTTGGAAAAACTGTGAACTAGAAAACAAATTAAATTAATAGAACAAAAATTCTATTGAATCTACACCTTGTATGTTAAAATTTTTGAACCAATTTTAACTATATTAAATTTGAATTTTTTTACAGATTTTAACTATTAAACAAATATTCAAAATCCACAACACAACCATATCATTGGTAATAGGCTAATTGACATTAACAAAAAATATTTTTCTTACACATTGTATGAACAATAAATTGGTATATGATGTTTGTTGAAATATTCCTTTGTTAATAAACTATTTTACCACAGAATGTATACTCTTACTATATAAAATTTCTAATTGTTAATATATGTGTAGTGTAGGAAAAAGTATCCCATTTTCACACTTAATTTGGGAATGGATAATTAATGATAAAATGAACCTAATTGTGCCTTATTTAGAGTGTTGTAAAGTGTATCCTAACACTTTCACACTAATCAAGGGCTTTATTAATTAATTGGGCTTATTTATGCCTTAATTGGTCCTATTTTACATCTACAAGCCATATTAATTGCATCTTTCCATGGATAATCCTGACACTTATCAAATAACCAATCATGATAGTGTTTTAGGTAATGTGTTCTAGATCTAGTGATCTGGGACTCATATGCCACCTTGGACATATGAGTCCCACCTAGGTCTTGGGACTTGATTTCAAGTTTCACATTAAACAAGACTTGTCTTGGAGTTAGTGCCCCATTTTTGAGCCACTAGGACTCATACGCCACCTTGGGAGTATGAATCTGACTCTAATCAGGACCCATTTTGAATTCAATTTTTGGCAGGATTTTATCCTTCTAGATCCGATGTCAGCTTGTAGTGTTGTAATTTTGGGAAATTCAAATAAACAAGTATAAATACAAGGTTATTTCACATATTTTCACCTAGAAACTTTACAAGTCATATATCACTTTTTGAGATCAAGAATTCTAGCATTCAAGAGCATTCAAGAGTGATTTTTTGGAGCATTATTTAAGAATCAAGCATCATGTCAAAGTCATCATGCATCATGTGTGTTTTTGAGATAATATTTATGATGTAGGGTTTTATGATTCAAGAAAGCATTCAAAGTCAAGATCCATATCATTCAAGCAAGAGTCAAGATCCACATTCATGCTAGCCATTGCATACAAGATTATAACCTTTGTTCATAGGGTTTGGTGAGTTGCAACATAGCTTATTTGTTCATTCATGATTCCTCCATTCTATTTGATTTCATTTGAAGGTTTGATTACCAAAATGGGGTTTGACCAAGGAAAACCCCTATCCACTAAAAAATACCATTTTCCCTCTCTTTGATGTGTTATTTGTAGATCTAGGTGATTTAGGTTGAAGATCCATTGAAGAGAAAGTTTGGATAAAGTTGTTAAGTTATCAAAGTTGTCATCTACATTGTAAGATCATAGAAAGTCACCTGTAGGTTGCAGTTCAATATTTTAGACTCAGAGATTTGGTAGGAGAGAAGCTACAAGAAAGCACCAAAGGATACCAGAGTTTTAGATCAACCCTAATACTAGGACTAAATCACCACTTGTGGCGTATGAGTCCCAATATACCTAATTTTAGACATTTCAAGCAGATCCTGAGTTACCAATTTTAGATTCCAATTTTTGTGAGAAACCCTAAATTGGGACTAAATCATCTCTACTGGCATATGAGTCTAGGTAGTGTGCATCAAAGGCCTGTATTTTCAAGATTTCAAACCCTCATTCAATCCTCTTTAGTTTCTAGGTGCACCTCTGTACTTTCTTAGTTTAATGTTCTTATTTGAGTTCATTTCTAGGTCATTTACTTAAGTCTTGCATATCATTTACATTTATTAGACCTTTCCAAGCCCTTTCTTGGTGGTGAACCCACTTTTAGTCTTTAATATTAGGTCCTAGGAAACCTTATTGCAAATCTCCTTCCCTTATTCCGTCCTTGGAATGAGATCTCTAAGATTTCCTTGAGTGAAACTTGAGGGAAATAGGTGGAAAGGTCCTAAACCCTAGCTCTATCTCTCAAAAAGATAGAGCCCCCTTTTTTTATAAGTTTCATTTTGGAAAACCTAGCCTTTAGAAAACCTTATTTTCTGATTTGGAGTGCATCATAGTCCTAGATCTAGCTTGAATTTTAACTTTGCATTAGGTTTTGCATTAGTTAAATTACATCTAGGGTTTCTAAATGTTGCATTAGGTAAACTACTTATAGGTTGCATTTTTTCATCTTGCATCATTGAACTTCACTTAAAATATGTAATTGCACATTTTCTATACATCATACATACCAAAAAACCTAACATTCACTCATAATTTGCTGAAATTAGTGCGCAAACCCTAATTTAGGACTCATTCACCCCTTTGGGCAATTTAGTCCCTGTACAAGTTGTTTTTCCTACTTTTTGGGAATTTTGTGTGGTGTATTTTTTAGCATTTGAACCCTTCAAAAACCCTGACTAGGAATCATACACCCCTCTAGGTGAATTAGTCCTAGATCATACCTAAAACTACCTTTTACAACATTAAAAACATCATTTGTGTACTTTTGTTTGTTGTCATTGAATAACTATTTCAATTTGTTGAGTTTCTATTACATGCATTTCAATAGATCTAGCTTAATTTGGTTTATTTCATGCATCACTTAATTTCAAATTTACATTTACAACATTTCATTTTCAGATTGTTTCATAGTGTAATAAAAAAATTACCTTGTTTAGAGTTTAAAAATTATATTTACACATTTAATTCCAGGTCATTTCATTACATTTTAAGTCTCTTTTCATTTTGAGTTTGTATAGACTAGCAGTTATGTGTAGTGACATGCAATGATGAGCCGATAGGTGGAGGTGAAGTCCAAATGGTAGGGATGTGTACAGACATAGGAGGAATTAGAGAGGGGGATGCTAAGAATAATCTAGGAGAGAGCATAGGATACTTACATATTTGCACATAGGGAATGATAAGCTATATTTTAAGTGTTATATGAAACATTGATGACACCATTGTTCATAGTGATGGACAATGTATTTCCCCTATGTGCACAAATATGTATGTATATCATAGTACATGCGAAAAACATCGATACATATTGATCCCTATGTATATTGTATTAGGACATTCTTGGAATGATAAGCTGTATCTTAAGTGTTATATGGAACATTAATGCTTCCTTTGATCACAACAATGGACAATGTATGTTCTTGGTTGGTTGTTTTGCAAGAACATAGATTGTAAGGTAATGAAAGTCAGTCTACATCCAAACAGAAGAAGGTATGCAATAGCTGGGCATAGTAACACCTAAGAGAGATCAAGTGACCACATCTAAATATCCTCATGGCATCATTAATAACCATTTTATAATACCATTATGCTAAGATAGTAGGGTATATATAAGGTTGAGATACATGTACATTATCTCAAAATGATAATAGAATTATGTGAAAGCTTAGAATATTATTGGTTTCCAGAATAGGACATACAAATGCCAAATAAGTATATTTACATAAGTGAGGCACAATGATAGCAATAAAGAGATAATTACATCCACACAATTCTGTTGATGTTAATAAAAAAGCAGATTGATACAAATTTTTTAAACCATATATTTTTATTTTATTTCTAAATCCGCATTTACTTGCGATCGGAATATATCTTGAGAGATTACTATTGCACACAATTATTTATTTCACCATTGTGACTGATTTTGCAGTCACTATGATTATTCTCAAAGGTCATTTATAATTTCAAAAGTCAACCATTTCAAGATCATAACATAAAGTGAAACAATTATCAATGCATTCCTTAATGGTAAAATGTTTTTAATAGTTGAGACTCCTCAAAACCAAAAATAAGAGTAGTTGATAGAGCTTGGGTGAAAGCCTTGTGGCAAGGCTGACTTCATAGAAGATCTAATGCCGTGAAAAAATCCACATAACTCATCAAAATAAGATAAGATGAAAGATCACTGACTAAGACGTTATTATCTTATGTGAAACAAGATTGTTTGGCTTGAGCATGTTCTGAAAAAATCAAAGGAAAATGTGAAGTTTAGTGCAATGAACATGTGTAATTGGTAGACAATATCAAAATTAGGAAATATAAAGAGTTCTATAATTTATAACAAATAATATGCCATGGAATTGCAATAGAAGGGATCAAATAAATAAGATGTAGGCATGTACCTTGTGCACGCAACGAGATGCAGTATGGATACAAGAAAAGAACGCTTGCTCTCCACCCTACCATATTGGATCATGGAGCCTCATGGGCTCTCACCAAACCCACGAGCAAGAAGATACATTTTCCACCACTTTGATCAATGGTGAAAGCAATGTTTTGACAATTGAGATTTTTCTTGAATTGAAATCAATGTTATACATTTAAAAAAAATATACAGCTTTATCATTTATGACAAAGAATTTGAGATGCAGTTCTGAAATAAGAGATGGAATATAGGACATATAGCCTTACCTTGTATATAAATAAAATGTAGTTACAACTCATACGTGCCATGCAAAACATGCAATCGTAAAGCTATATGGCATTATGGAGATTTGTAGTTATAGCTGAGAACATTTACAATCTAAAATGGTTTGACATAGATATAGTTACACACAAGGAAAATGTGAAGTTTAGTGCAGTGTACATGTTTCATTGGTAGACAATATCTAAATTAGGAAATATAAACAACTCTATAATTTATAACAAATAATATGTAATGCATCGACAATAAAAGAGATCAAATAAAGAAGATGTAGTCAGATCTTGTGCACAAAGCGAAAAGCACTATGTTTATGATTACATCTCAAATATAAAAATGACAAGGAAGAAAAATTAGAAATGGTGCTAATTCTATATGCATGAAATGAAGAGGCAAAGGAGAATCATTGTAGTTACCATAAATAATAGAGATATTCCATCATGATAGTAACACAATGTATTTGTTGGCATGTAATCTGGAGTATCTAGCAAAAGAGAAAGGCAGATCTATGTGTATTCATGGAGAACCCAATTAAAATGAAGGACCCAGTTCAAGTGAAGAAATTGGCGTTACACCTTGTTTAGATAAGGTGTAACACCAATTTCTTCACTTCAACTGGGTTCTTCAGGTGAACTGGGCTCTCCACCATACCATATTGCATCATGGACCATTGAGGTCTCCCAACAAAGCCCCGAGAAAAAACATAAATTGTCTAGCACTATAATCAATGCTGAGATCAATGTTTAATATTACACTTAATATACAACCTATCAAACATATGAATTTTGTCTGCATCTAATGTTAAAAACATACAAATCTGCACATAGGAAATATAAAATGAAACACAAAAAAAAGAGGCCTACTCTCCACCCTACCATATTGGGTCATGGAGCCTCACGGGCTCTCACCAAACCCCCGATCAAGAACATGCATCATCCACCACTTTGATCAATGGTGAAACCAATGTTTCTTATTACTAAACCACCAAAAACATGAACACAAGGAGGGAAAGAGGATTCCCCCAATGAGCCTCTAGGGTTTTTCACCCTAGAAGCTAACGTTTGAGTGAATGGACTCTCTTTTGCCTAATGGTTTTGATGTTTTTGGGTGTTCATTCAAAGAAAGGGGGTTGAGATTGGGGGTTGTGAATGTGTGTGTAAGTGTGTGTAAGTGCTGTAAAAGAATGAATCTAAATCTAACTAAAGAATGTAAATGAAATGAAACTAAACTATTAAAAGCTAATCTAAATGAGATGTTGCAAATGGAAGGCCCCAAAATCCTCTCGAAAAGGTCTAAAATCTTCACAGGGACATTCTCGCCAAGTTAGGCGACCTAGTCCTCTTGTCGGGAAACTTTTCCAGAATAGGTTTCTACCAAATTGGTGCTCAAAAATGTGAAAATCCCTGAAACAAAAGGTCAGAGGGACTAGGTCACCATTATGGGTGACCTAGTCCTCTTCTGGGTTTTTAGGAATCTGGAAGAGGAGATTGGAGTACTCAGTCTTCACTCTGGATTCCAATAGATATCTTGTTCAGATTCTACTGAAAATAGGCAGATAGAGGCCTCCAAGCTTGAATCAGGGTTTGGTTGACTTGAATGTTCTTGATGAGTTGAGGACACCTTTCTTCTTCACAAATCTGTATACAAAAACCTACAAATCACACATGCAACTTAGAGAAGACAAGGGTTAGGGTTAGAGATTAGGGGTTTGCCTTGGTCAAACCCCTTTTGAGTAATAAACCAAATGAAGATAGAAATAAAGTAATGAAGCATGAAAGAAAGGAGTGAGAGAGAGTTGTTACCTTGTCTTGATGATTGATCTTGAGTTGCAGCAACCAACCCTTTAATGCTTCAGCAATGGTGTCTTGTTGACTTAGAAGATTAAACCCTAGATGGCTTGAGGAGAAGGAGAGGTGAAAATGGATGGTGCCTAACAAGGAATTAGGGTTTTGGAGCTTATTTATACAATTTATGCCCTAATTTTCTCAAAATAACATCATACTGACCGACCTTAGGGCTTTAGAGACCAAAATCCTGAAAGATATTAACTTAAAATTTAAATTTATGCCACATGGGACTAGGTCGCCCAAGGTCCACCTAGACATTTTGTATTGGTTTTTGGTAATAAAAATGTTATTATTTATGTTCTTCGGGATTGTCTCAATAAAAAACACTAAGATAGGATTTGTATGAGGATTAAGGGGTCATTTTGGGTTGATTTAGTGATGACAAGCCTAGGAGAGCATGAAAATGCTTTGCAACACCTTACAACACTTCGTCAAAAGGCCTAGAAAGATGTAAAAAGGGATTGAAAATGGTCCAAAATCCATAGGCAAAGGTCCAAATGAATGAAAAGTGACAAAGTCCTTACTTTTTGGTGACACATTTATCCCCCACTATAGTGATAGGATGAACATGCTTCAAAATCACAATAAAGTAGCCCAATGGAGATGGCGAAGAATGACAAGGAAGAAGGACGAGAGGAGAAGGAGGTGGTAAAGCCCCCAAGGATTCAAGATTCTAAGTCAACTTGACATCAATGCAAAAGACATTCAAGGGTGAATGCATTACAATTAGACAAGATGCATGGTTATGCAATGACAAGGTTTAGTGTGAAGATAATAAAGATATATGTGCTCACTCTTAGGCCATAGAACAACAGGTTGTCCACAGGGTGAGAAGTCCCAAAAGGTGAGAAATATACACATGGTTGGTATGTACTCACAAAGGTAACTATGGGGAAAGTCATGCCGCTTGTTGGGCTTCCTGCTCAAACCATACCAAAGTTATACCTCGTGCTAACTTTGATAAGGCGCCACAAAAGAAAGTGATGTTTGTTCAAAGGGATTTTTCTTTGTTCCTGCGATGTCTCATCTTAAGGAACATTATGCATAATGTTGCCAAGAGAGGCAAAGTGAAAATGTACTCATCTTGTATGCAAGAGAGGTAGGGGCTCATCTTGTATGCAAAAGAGGAAAAATGCAAAGTCTCATCCTGAGTAACATTGTGTGTAATGTTTTCAAGAGAAGGAATCACAAGAAAAATAAGATTGCACAATGAAATATGAGTGGTGATGTATGCCCCCACTTTAAAGGAATTGTGAATCACCGTACTGTGAACAATTGCTTTAAAGTAGAGAAGAAGATGACATGGGTGCTTATTCAGAAAGCCCTATGCTGAGTCATATGTTTTTGATTAGCTACATCATGAGGAGAAGGGATGTATGCCACATGTGAGTCAAATTAAGACATGTCGTCCACGTTCCAAGCTTGCTCATATATATTCATGAAAAGTTAACGAGAAGTCATAAGAGACAACAACAAGTGACATATGAGGGAAAAGGCTAACTAACCCCTTGCCCCAACTTAGTGCAGGACAAGAGTGAGCCGAAGGGAGTGAGGGAATGCAAGGTTGAAAGAAAATCGGTATTGATTAGAGGAATGAGGTGCCCCCACATAAGGGAGAGTACCAAGCTCCTTAAGATGTTGAATTGTGTTGCTCAAGGCCTTACACTCATTAGTGTGACGACCATGAACTCGGTGGAAGGAACAAAAGAAATGTTTTATGGAACATTTCTTTCGAGTTCGGGGAGGAAGGGAGATCAAATGGTCTTGGAGGAGTCTCAACAAGATACCCTCTTGATCAAGGGAAGAAGGTGATCCTTTGGTTTGGGACAAGGAAGGGTCCTATTTAGTATAGGATGGCATACCTACACAAGGCTCTATGGATTGTGAGATATTATACAGTCTCTGAGAGGAGTGTGTAACATCTGAATGAAGAGGAGGTTGCGAGATGATATTTGCGTTAAGAAAAGAGTCCTTTGTTGGTGTCAAAGGATCACTTGTGAAGGTTTGTTTAGAAGGATGATGAGGAAGAGTGTTGGTGTGAGGGAAAGGTTTAATGATCTTGATGAAAGGGAAAAATCCAAGACCATGATGTGTTGATTGCATGTTAGGCTCTCTAGGGTTATGGATTCCTTTTTCATTAGCACCACAACCTTGTCCACTATAGCCAAGTTGTTTCATAATCTCATAACCTTTTCCATAAATATTTTTCAGCTTCTTTGGATCGGGTGATGGTTCATTGTTTGCATTGGTGGCTAAGGGAGTTGAGGTGGATACTATTGAAGGATCAACCAAGTCTTGTGTTAACAAGACTATGTTACCCTTTGGAGAGTCTTTTTTGGTGGTCTTGGATTCTCCCTTGAGGGGAGGGGTGAAGTCTAAGGAACCCAAAACATCTAAGGACTTGGGTTGTATGAGTTCCACTGGTTTGCTTGGTGTAGAAGTGGTGAATGGTGTGGATTTAGTTTGCTCAAGGTGTAAGACATTGTAAGGTTCAAGATCAACGTCAATTGTGTACACTTTGTTGTTGTAGATGTACTTCATCTTTCGATGAAGTGTGGAAGGCACATCATTCATTGCATGAATCCATGGCCTGCCCAAAATGAGGTTAGCTGAAACATAATTTGGCATAACATGGATCGATGTGTCTAATGTGGCCACTCCAACTGTAATAGACAAAGTGATCACACCAAGAGGATTTTTTCTGATATTGTCAAATCCAGTGAGGGACATGGAAGAAGGTTGGATGGTTGATTGATCAATATGGAGCCTATCCAAGAGATTGACACTACACACATTGATAACAGAGCCATTATCAACAAGGGTTTGCTTGATCCCTATGCTTTTGTATTGAGATATGATCATCAAGGATTCACCTTTTTCTTTTCACTTCCAAAGGAGGGAGCTCACTTTGGTGGAAAACAATGTCAGCGTTCAAGCCTTGAATGATAGCTGCAATTTCATTTGTTTGTGCATTGGAAGGGACAATAATTTGTTGTAAGGCTTCCTGTATCATGTGGTGATAGTGAGGGGAGACTTAGATAAGGTCCCATAAAGATATTTTAGCGGGAGTATTCCTTAGTTGATCAACAAGGTCATACTCTCTAAGGAAGGAATTGAAGCGAGGGGCACTAGGAAGAATAAGAGGGGATGAAGGTAAAGGTGTTGAAGTTGATGGTTGGGATCACAGATTGTTTTGAGTGTAATGTGTATGAGTAATGGTATCTTGACTCGATTTTTGCAAAACATTAGGCTTAGGTGGGGAGAGAATGAATCTAGGTTTAGAAGGTGGGGAAAGGATGACTTGAGGTTGAATAATATTAAAATCTCCTTGGGGAGGAGAGTCAATGTTACCCTTGGCTTGCATCATGATATCCACCCTAGAAGGAGAGTCTTTAGAAGAACTACAAGCTTTATGTGCTTGACATTGAAGGAGTGGTTCTTCTAAAATATCTACATCACTAGTAGGGGAATGATCAATGATGGGATAGGGAAGAGGGGAGTCTATTTGATTGTCAAAGGTCTCATTCTCTTGTTCTACCATAGTAGGAGAGCATGGAAGAGGTTCATCACATGCTTCATCACAAGGGAGGGAGGCATCAAGAGAAGATCCACTATGATTATCAAATAGATTGTCCCAAAGGGGAGGAGCATTAGGAAAGGGAGGGTCAATAGTTTCATGACTCGTACTAGAGGTATCTTCTAACACCAAACTATCCTCTTTGCATCAAGGAGGGATGTTAGGAGATGAGGAAGTTTGAGGATCATGGTTATGGGTAGAGAGACTAGGTAAGGTACTATCAAGAATTGTTTGTTGTTGAATGGTTGGCAAAGGGGGATGAGGAGAGGGATAATCAAGACCCTCAAAACTTGTGTCTTTTGTCACCAAAATACCTTCATCACTAAAATGAGAGGTATAGGGAGAAGTACAAGTATGAGTGTTATGATTATCAACACAAATGTCCTCATCGAGGGGTAATGCAATGTTAAGAATAATGTCAATGTTTTGGTTATGAACATGTTCTCTATTGGATTCATTATTATAATCTACATTGAACTCATAAGAAGGAATATTACATTTATACAATCCATTTGAAACCAAATCAAAGCCACATTGTTTAAAAGAAAACATTATATGAAGAGAGAGGGAAGGGAATGCAATGCAATTATTTAAACTAAAATGTTGAAATGCAATTTTTTAGATAGAAAACAAGGTTATTTTCTAATTACACTATGTAACAATCTGAAAAAGAAATGGAGTATATGCAAAACAAAAACTAAGAAATGCATGAAATGAGCTAATGTAAGCTAATTTTAATAAAATACATGCTACAAAAACACAACCTATTGATACAGGGGGGTAATGGCACAAAAGAAAAGCCTAAAACCAAGGTTTTCAGCTTTGTAAAGGACAGTTTCAAAACCCTGAAGGGACTGGGTCGCCCAAGATGGCGACCTAGTCCTCCTGGTAATTTTTTAAAGAATTTTTAGGAGTTTTGGGTTGGCACAGGTGGTTTCTGTGTTGTACAATGAAAATATAAGAAGAAAATGCAAAATTTTAGATAATTTGTAATGATTTAAATGCAAAAATGCAACCTAGAATGCACTTTGCACTAATGCAAATTTTGGAACCCTAGGATGCAATTTCACTAATGCAACATGTAATGCAAGTTAATCCTAAGACAATGATGGACTCTAAACCAGAAAGGAAGTGTGTAAGGACATCGGGTTCACCAAATGAACCACCAAAAACATGAACACAAGGAGGGAAAGAGGATTCCCCCAATGAGCCTCTAGGGTTTTTCACCCTAGAAGCTAACATTTGAGTGAATGGACTCTCTTTTGCCTAGTGGTTTTGGTGTTTTTGGGTGTTCATTCAAAGAAAGGGGGTTGTGAATGTGTGTGTAAGTGTGTCTAAGTGGTGTAAAAGAATGAATCTAAATCTAACTAAAGAATGTAAATGAAATGAAAATAAACTATTACAAGCTAATCTAAATGATCCTAAATGCTTGCATACAGAAAGGAAATGGGAAAGATAGAAACTTGTGCACTTGGAAATGAGACGTTGTAGATGAAAGGCCCTAGAATCCTCAAGAAAATGTCTAAAATCTTCATAGGAATATTCTCACCAAATTGGGCGACCTGGTCCTCTTGTCGGGAAACTTTGCAAGAACAAGTTTCTACCAAATGGGTGCTCAAAAATGTGAAAATCCTTGAAACACAAGGTCAGAGGGACTAGGTCGCCATTATGGGTGACCTAGTCCTCTTCTGGGTTTTCAAGAATCTGGAAGAGGAGATTGGAGTACTCGGTCTTCACTCTGGACTCCAACAGATATCTTGTTCAAATTCTACTGAAAACATGCAGATAGAGGCCTCCAAGCTTGAACTAGGGTTTGGTTGACTTGAATGTTCTTGATGAGTTGAGGACACCTTTCTAACACCTTTATTCTTCACAAAAATGTATACAAAAACCTGCAAATCACACATGCAAAGAGAAGACAAGGGTTAGGGTTAGAGATTAGGGGTTTGCCTTTGTCAAACCCCTTTTGAGTAATCAAACCAAATGACGATAGAAATGAAGTAATGAAGCATGAAATAAAGGAGTGAGAGAGAGTTGTTACCTTGTCTTGATGATTGATCTTGAGTTGGAGCAACCGACCCTTGAATGCTTCAACAATGGTGTCTTGTTGACTTAGAAGATGAAACCTTAGATGGCTTGAGGAGAAGGAGAGGTGGGAGATTTAGAGGAGAGGTGAAAATGGATGGTTCCTAATGAGGAATTAGGGTTTTGGAGATTATTTATAGAAGTTATGCCCTAATTTTCTCGAAATAACATCATACTAACCAACCTTAGGGTTTTAGAGACCAAAATATCGAAAGATATTAACTTAAAATTTAAATTTATGCCCCTTGGGCGACCTAGTCCACCTAGGAATTTTGTATTGATTTTTGGTAATTAAAATGTTATTATTTATGTTCTTCGGGATTGTCTCAATAAAACACACTAAGATAGGATTCACATGAGGATTAAGGGGTCATTTTGGGTTGATTTAGTGATGAAAAGCCTAGGAGAGTGTGAAAATTCTTTGTAACACCTTACAACACTTCGTCAAAAGGCTTGGAAAGATGTAGAAAGGGACTGAAAATGGTCCAAAATCCATAGGCAAAGGTCCAAATGAGAGAAAAGTGACAAAGTCCCCACTTTTTGGTGACACAATTACACTTAATATGTAACTTATCATTCTAACAACTCCTTTTTGAGGCTGAAAGAAATAATAACTAAAAAGGTGCATTTAACTTCAGATACCTATATATTGGTGAAAATTTGTTTTGCAAGCAGATATACAAGAATTGCATGCCTTAGATGGATTTCTAGGTATATGTTTCTTAGATATATACACACAAAAACAATGTGTGGAAATGTATGTAAGTAAAATTACATGTAGATAATAGGTACCAGATGGGTAATAAAAGGCTGGGTGACAACTAAAAAGGATATGCACCATTACAATAAACAAGGACGTGGGGGCCAAGTATTCAAATTTGACATTATTGAGAGTGAGGGGACAAAAATACGAATCAATCGTTTTATGTTTTTTTGTATGGGGTAATGGTTGCAAAAGCAATGCAAAAGTCTTGGTGATGCCACCATTGATCACAGTGATGGACAATGTATTTCCCCTATGTGTAGATATGTATGTATGTCATAGTAGATGCAAAGAACATTGATACATACTGATCCCTATGTTTATTCTATTGGGATATTGTTGGAATGATTTGACCTATGTGGAGATATGTATGTATGCCATGGTAGATGCAAAGAACATTGATACATATTGATCCCTATGTTTATTCTGTTGGGACATTCTTGAAATGATAAGCTATATTTTAAGTGTTATATGGAACATTGATGCAACCACTGATCATAGTGATGGACAATGCATGTTCTCGTTTGGTTGTTTTGCAAGAACATAGAATGTTTTTAAATTGCTCTACAAATGGTTTGTCATTGCACTTAATTTAAGTCCTATCATTCTAAGTTATGCAAGCCAATGAAATTAAATGGTGGTTGGCATCATCATTGATTGTCGTATGGTTTCTGTGTGGTGAGGATGGTTGCAAAGTAATAAAATAGTTCATGTTCTTCTCGACAAGGCATTATTGGCCATTTTTTGTGTTGCCTGCGTTAACAATTTGCACTATTTTCCATAAGGCATTGGTGATTGTTGACTTGTGGCTTTAGAAATACTATTTCATTTGTGGTTGCCATATAATGGTGATGGTTGGAAAGGAATTAAATAGGCCCTATGTTTATATTGTTCGAAGGATAGTTGTTATTTGTCTAGGCCTCTGAACCGCCAAAAACTAAGACACAAGAAGGGAAAGAGGATTCCCCCAAAGAGCTTCTAGGGTTTTTCACCCTAGAAGCTAACTTTAGGATGAATGGCTCTCTTTCACCTTGATGGTTTTGGTGTTTTTGGGTGTTCATTCAAAGAAGGAAGGGGGTTTAGGGGCTTAATGAAAGTGTGTGAGATTATACCCTAAATGCTGTAAAAGAATGAATCTAATTAACTATGAAACATGAAGCAAATGCAAATCTAAACTATATACAATGTAAAAAAAATAACCTAAATGCTTGCAAACAGAAAGGAAATGGGAAAGATAAGAACTTATGCACCTAGAAATGAGATGTTGCAGATGAAAGGCCCTGAAATCTTCTGGAAAATGTCTGAAATCTTCATAGGGACATTTTTGCCAAGCTAGGCAACCTAGTCCTCTTATCTGGAAACTTTGCCAGAACAGGTTTCTGCCAAATGGGTGCTCAAAAATATGAAAATCCCCAAAACACAAGGTCGGAGGGACTAGGTCGCCATTATGGGTGACCTAGTCCTCTTATGGGTTTTTGAGAATTTGGAAGAGGAGATTGGAGTCCTCGATTTGCACTCTAGATTCCAACAGATATCTTGTTCAGATTCTGCTGAAAACAAGCAGATGGAAGCCTCCAAGCTTGAACTAGGGTTTGGTTGAGTTGAATTTTCTTGATGAGTTGATGGCACCTTCCTAATACCTTTCTTCTTCACAAACCTACATACAAAAACTTGTAAATCACACATGCAAAGAAGAGACAAGGGTTAAGGTTAGAGATTAGGGGTTTGCCTTGGTCAAACCCCTTTTGAGTAATCAAACCAAATGAAAATAGAAATGAAGTAATGAAGCATAGAAAGATGGAGTGATGGAGTTTACCTTGCCTTTGATGATTGGTCTTATGTTTTTGCAGCAATCAACCCTTGAATGCTTCAGAAATGGTGTCTTGTTGACTTAGAGGATCAAACCCTATCTTGCTTGAGAGGAAGAAGAGTTGAGAAAGAGAGGTGGAGAAGAATGAGGGTACCTAATGAGAAATTAGGGTTTTGGAGGTTATTTATACAAGTTATGCCCTAACTTGCCGGAAATAGCATCATACTGACCGAACTTAGGGTTTTAGAGACCTAAATCCTAACGAAAATTAACTTAAAATGGTATTTTAAGCCACATGGGACTAGGTCACCCAAGGTGGCGACCTAGTCCACCTGGGCATTTTTGAGTGTTTTTCAATAATTAAAATGGTATTATTTGTGTTTGTCAGGATTGTCTTCTAAAAACTCACCAAGATAGTATTTGTATGAGGATTAAGGGGTCATTAAGGGTTGATTAAGTGTTGAAAAGGCTAGGAGAGCATGAATTTCTTTTACAAAACTTTACAACGTTTCGTCAAAAGGCTTGGAAAGGTATAAAAATAGGCTGAAAATGGTCCAAAATCCATAGGCAAAGGTCCAAATGAGCAAAAAGTGACAAAGTCCTCACTTTTTGGCAACACATTTAGCCCCCACTTTAGTGAGAGGATGAACTTGCTTCAAAATTACACTAAAGTAGCCACATGATTCAGATGGTGATGAATGACAAAGAAGAAGAATGAGAAAGAAGGAGGTGGTCAAGTCCCCAAGGATTCGAGATTCTAAGTCAACTCGACATCAATGAAAAAGACATTCACGGGTGAATTCATTACAAAAAGACAAGATACATGATCATGCAATGACAAGGTTTGAAGTGAAGAGAATGGAAAGGATGAAAAAAATGTGCTCACTCTGTGGCCACAAAACATCAGGTTGTCCACAGGGTGAGTAGTCCCGAGAGGTGAGAAACATACACACGGTTGGTATGTACTCACAAAGGTGGCTATGGGGAAAGTCATGTCGCTTGTTGGGCTTCCCGCTCAAACCATACCAATTTTATACCTCATGATAACTTTTATAAGGCACCACAAAAGAAAGTGATGTTTGTAGTGATTGTGTTTCAAAGGGATTTTTCTTTTGTCTATGCGATGTCTCAACCTAGGAAACATTATACATAATGTTACCAAGAGAGGAAAAGTGAAAATGTACTCATCTTGTATGCAAGAGAGGCAAGAGCTCATCTTTTATTCAAAAGAGGAAAAATGCAGATGTCTCAATCCTGACAACATTGTGCATATATTTTCAAGAGAATGAATCGCAAGAAAAAGAGAATCACACATTGAAATGTGAGTGGTGATGTATGCCCCCACTTTAAAGGAATTGTGAATCATCGTACTATGAAAAATTACTTTAAAGTAGAAGAGGAGGAAGAGGACATGAGATCTTGTTCGAAAAGCCCTATGCTGAGTCATATGTTTCTGAAGAGACTCGTCATGAAGAGGAGGGAAGTATGTCACATGTGAGTCAATATTAAGACAATTCATCCACATCTCAAGCTTGCTTTGATATGTTCATGAAAGGTTAACGAGAAGTCGTAAGAGACAGCGACAAGTGAGATACAAGGGGAGAAAGGCTAACTAACCTCTTGCCCCCACTTAGTGCAAGACAAGGGAGAGATGAAAGGAATTGAAGGGATGAAAGGGAGGGTGACTTTGTATCAATTATAGGAGTTAGGTACCCCCACATGAGGGAGAGCACCAAGCTCCTTAAGATATCAGATTGTGTTGCTCAAGGCCTTACACTCGTTAGTGTGATGACCATGAACGTGGTGGTAGGCACAAAAGGAATTTTTGTTGAAACATTTCTTTCAAGTGTGAGGAGGAAGGGAGATTAGAGGAGTCTCAACAAGATACCCTCTTGATTAAGGGGAGAAGGGGATCCTTTGGTGTGGGAGAAGGGAGGGTCTTGCTTAGTAGAGGATGGCATACCTACACAAGGCTCTATGGATTGTTAGATTTTGTAGACTCCTTTGGAGGAGTATGTAAAATATGAATCAAGAGGAAGTTGCGGGATGACATCGACTTTAAGCAAATAATCCTTTGTTGGTTGCAAAGGATAACTTTTGAAGGTAGGGTGAGAAGTGTGGTGAGGAAGAGTGTTGGTGTTGGAGGAACGTTTGATGATTTCGATGAAAGGAAAAAAGCTAAGACCATGGTTGGATGTTTGTGTATGAGGCTCGTGAGGGTTGCATATACCTTGTTCATTAGAACCACAACCTTGTCCACTATAGACAAGTTGCTTCACAATCTCATAACCTTTTTTGTAAATATTTTTCAACTTCTTTGGATTGGATGAGGGTTCATTGTTTGCATCAGTGTCTACAAGAGTTGAGGTGGATGCTTTTGAAGGATCGGTCGAGTCTTGTGTTAACAAGACTACGTGCCCCTTTGGAGAGTCTTTTTTGTTGGTCTTGGTTTCTCCTTTTAGAGGAGGGGTGAAGTCTAAGGAACCCAAAACATTGTCTAATGACTTGGGTTGTATGGGTTCCACTGGTGTAGTTGGGGTAGTGGTGAAAGGTCTGGATTTGGTTTGCTCAAGGTGTAAGACACTGTAAGGTTCATGATCAACATCAATTGTGTACACTTTTTTGTTGTAGATGTACTTCATCTTTCGATGAAGTGTGGAAGGCAACCATTCATTGCATGAATCCATGGCCTACCCAAAATGATTTTTGATGAAACATCATTAGGAATAACATGGATCAATGTGTTTAATGTGGCCATTCCAACTATAAGAGGCAAAGTGATCACACCAAGAGGATTTTGTCTGATACTATCAAATATAGTGAGGGACATGGAGGAAGGTTGGATGGTTGATCTATCAATATGTAGCCTATCCAAGAGATTGACACTACACACATTGACAACGAAGACATTATCAACAAGAGTTCGCTTGATCCCTATGCTTTTGTATTGAGATATGATCATCAAGGATTCACCTTTTTTTTGCACTTCCAAAGGAGGGAGCTCACTCTAGTGGAAAACAATGTCAACGTTCAAGCCTTGGATCATAGCTGCAATGTCATTGGTTTGTGCATTTGAAGGGATAGGAATTTGTTGTAAGGCATCCTACATTAGGGTGTGATAGTGAGGGGAGGTTTGGATAAGGTCCCATAAAGATATTTTTGTGGGAGTATTCCTTAGTTGGTCAACAAGGTCACACTCCCTAAGGAAGGAATTGAAGCGAGTGGCAATAGGAAGAATAGGAGGGGATGAAGGTACAAAGGTATTGAGGTTGATGGTTGAGAATACAGATTGTTGTGGGTGTAATGTGTATGAGCAATGGTATTATGACTCAATTTCTCTAACACATTAGGCTTAGGTGGGGAGAGAGTGAATTCAGGTTTAGGAGGTGGGGAAAGGATGAGTTGAGGTTGAATAATATTAACAACTCCTTGGTGAGGAGAGTCAATGTTATCCTTGGTTTGCATCATGAGATCCACCCTAGAAGGAAAGTGTTTAGGAGAACTAAAAGCCTCATGTTCTTGAAATTCAAGGCTTGGTTCTTCTAAAGTGACTTCATCACTAATAGAGGAATGGTCAATGATGGGAGAGGGAGGAGAGGGATGGTTAAGAGGGGAGTCTATTTTATTTTTAAAAGACTCATTTCTTGTTCCATACCATCTACCCTAGTAGGAGAGCATGGAAGAGGTTCATCACATGCTTCATAACAAGGGAGGGAGGCATCAAGAGAATATCCACTATGATTGTCAAATAGATTACCCCAAAGGGCAGAAGCATGAGGGAAGGGGGGTCAATAGTCTCATGACCCTTGGGAAAGGTATCTTCTAAAACCAAACTATTCTCTTTGCATTGAGGAGAGGTATTAGAAGAGGGGAAAGATTGATCATCATATTTAAGGAGACTAGGTAAGGTAATGTTTAAGAATGTGTTTATAATTTCATGTTCTTGTGTTAAACTATCTTCCCAAAGGGGATGAGGAGAAGAACAAGCAAGATTGTCATGATGCTCTACGATTGTCCCTTCCTTTAACAAGATACCTTCGTCACTAGAAGGAGAGGTATCAAGAGGGGAACAATTATGATCATCATGATTATCTATGTTTGTATTGAGTTCTAACACATCATCCTTAAAAGGAGGAGAGATAGTAGGTTGCATATGTTTAGGACAATTGTAAACATTTGTATTTGCTAGACTCGCATAAGTAGGGAATGTATTGAAATAGTCCTTAAAATGTTTAAAGAGTTTATAAACAATATAAAGAAAAAAGGAATATATGAATATGTTTAAAGAATTTACAATGCAAGAGAAAGGGAATTCCATTTTTAGATTGTAAAAGAAGGCAATTTACTGATTACACTATCAATGATCTGGAAATGAAACTTTGTAAATGTAAAATTGAAAATTTATAATGTAGGAAATGAGCTAATTTATGCTAATTTTAGTAAAATACATGTAATAGAAACACAACGTATTGATACAGGTATGTAATGGTACAAAAAAAAAGCTCAAAAATAGGGTTTTCAACTCTGTAAATGACAGTTTCAAAACCTTGAAGGGACTAGGTCATCCAGAATGGCGACCTAGTCCTCTTGATGATTTTTTTGAGATTTTTCAAGAGTTCTAGACTGATACAGGTGGTTTTTGTATAGGGTAATGCACGCTTAATAGAAAAATGAAAAATTGTAGAAGGATTTAATGTTCTAAGATGCAAAATTTGAAACCCTAGGATGCACTTTCACTAATGCAAGATGCAATGCAAGCTAATCCTAGGACAATGATGGAATCTAAACCAGAAAGGAAGGATGTAAGGATGTTGGGTTCACCAAAATGAACCACCAAAAACATAAGACACAAGAAGGGAAAGAGGATTCCCCCGATGAGCCTCTAGGGTTTTTCACCCTAGAATCTAACATTTGAGTGAATGGACTCTCTTTCGCCTAGTGGTTTTGTTGTTTTTGGGGTTCATTCAAAGATAGGAAGGGGGTTTAGGGGCTTAATGTGAGCATGTGTGATTATTCCCTAAATGTTGTAAAAGAATGAATCTAATTAACTATGAAACATGAAGCAAATGCAAATCTAAACTATATATAATGTAAAGAAAATAACCTAAATGCTTGCAAACAAAAAGGAAATGGGAAAGATAATAACTTGTACACCTAGAAATGAGATGTTGCACATGAAAGGCCCTAGAATCCTCTGGAAAATGTTTGAAATCTTCATAGGGACATTCCCACCAAGTTGGGCGACCTAGTCCTCTTGTCGAGAAACTTTGCCAGAATAGGTTTATGCCAAATGGGTGCTAAAAAATATGAAAATCCCTGAAACACAAGGTCAGAGGGACTAGGTCGCCATTATGGGTGACCTAGTCCTCTCATGGGTTTTTGAGAATCTGGAATAGGAGATTGGAGTCCTCATTCTGCAAAGTGCATTCCAACAGATATCTTGTTCAGATTCTACTGAAAACAGGCAGATGGATGCCTCTAAGCTTGAACTAGGGTTTGGTTGACTTGAATGTTCTTGATGAGTTGATGGCACCTTCCTAACACCTTTCTTCTTCACAAACTTGCATACAAACACCTACAAATCACACATGCAAAGTAGAGACAAGGGTTAGGGTTAGAGATTAGGGGTTTTCCTTGGTCAAACCCCTTTTGAGTAATCAAACCAAATGAAAATAGAAATGAAGTAATGAAGCATAGAAAAATGGAGTGATGGAGTTTACCTTGCCTTTGATGATTGATATTATGTTGTTGCAGCAATCAACCCTTGAATGCTTCAGAAATGGTGTCTTGTTGACTTAGAGGATCAAACCTTAGCTTGCTTGAGAGGAAGAAGAGTTGAGAGAGAGAGGTGGAGAAGAATGAGGATACCTAATGAGAGATTAGGGTTTTGGAGGTTATTTATACAAGTTTTCCCTAATTTTCCTAAAATAACATCATACTGACCAACCTTAGGGTTTTAGAGACCTAAATCCTGACATAAATTAGCTTAAAATGTTATTTTAAGCCACATGGGACTAGGTCACCCAAGGTGGCGACCTAGTACACCTGGGCATTTTTAAGTGTTTTTCGGTAATTAAAATGGTATTATTTGTGTTTGTCAGGATTTTCTTCTAAAAACTCACCAAGATAGGATTTGTATGAGGATTAAGGGGTCATTAAGGGTTGATTAAGTGTTGACAAGCCTAGAAGATCATGAAAATGTTTTACAACACTTTACAACATTTCGTCAAAAGGTTTGGAAAGGTGTAAAAATAGGCTGAAAATGGTCCAAAATCCATAGGCAAAGGTCCAAATGAGCGAAAAGTGACAAAGTCCTCACTTTTTGGTGACAGCCTCAATAAGAATTGCTTAGAATGGTAGGCTATATATTAAGTGTGAGATGAAACATTGGTCTCACCATTGATTATAGTCACAGACTAACATACATTACCCATCGGTGTAATCAATCATGATATCAATGTTAGTTGGCATCAACATTAATTGTTGTATAGTTTCCATGTAGTTGTGATGTTTTAATATATATCAGCATAGATTTACTTTTATAATTATGTATATATGTGATGTGATTGGTGCATGCATAATAGGTAGTACATCTAATTTCACACATGATGTGGATGTTGTTTCTCCTTAAAAAAAAAAACAACTTGAAAATCCTAAGCCTGAGACAATTACTCCACAGAAGAATAAGTACCACATGTTTTAGTTAAGGTTGAAAATGAATGGAGAACCATCTAGATCATGGTGTGTAGAGACAAAATTAACGGTTAGAATTTGAAGGTGAAGGCTTCAAATGGTTAAGTCTGTGTAAGCGGTTGCTGACTAGAAACCAACCAGAGGAATTAAATTAATTGGTCTACCTACTCCAACAATTGATTTAATTGGTTATTTGAGATGTAGTAAAATGACGTGCAGAGGGATAAGTTTACAGAGATCGAGTTCAAATATTATGATTAGAAGAGTATATTAAATGTGTATCTAATTTTAGGGTTTAAAAATCACCAATAGTAGAAGATTTTTGTAACCAAAATTAATGCGAGAATGGATCAATATAAAATATGCTTCTTGATGAAGAAATAACAAAAAAACCCAATAGAAGAATAGAGGTGCATTGGTCTGTGGTGCATGGCTTGAGGAAGGAGCTACTGGTCAAAAAAGAAAAAAGGGGGATAATGAGGAAGTTGTTGAAGGATAGAGGTATTTGCAAGTATTGAAGATAGTGGGAAATGAGGTAGTAAGAGAAGTATGGAGAAAGAAGGGCCCAGAGTGGTAGAGTGTGGAGAACATTGTTGCAAAAAAAAATGCACTATGCCTGAATAAGATAAACCTTGAATAAAAATCAGTAATTTAAATATGGATTTATGTTTGGGGTAAACCCCTTAATTGTATTGGTGCTTTTTTTTTGGGTTCCTCTCATTCAAACTGGTGCATTATGAAAAAGGGATGTGTTGATGAGTAAGAAGTAGATGCAAAGAACACGAGTGCATAAAAGGGAGTAAATACATAATAGATAAAGAGGTACAAAGCAAAAGAAGAGTTGCAGAGAGTGCAACATACATGCAAGTGCAGTTGCAAATAAGTTGCAACATAGACTTGTCATCAAATTTTAATATCCTACATTGTAAATCTAATTGGTGGGTGCCAACAAATATTTGGGTAGGTTCTTAGATTAGGGAGTGGGTGCTTCCTTGGAGTGGGGTTCTCCTGAAACCATGGGATTTGTGTCTCCTTAGGGTTGGTTCCCTTAAAGCATTGTAATTAAACTTCAAGTTTGTGAGGCTGGATTAGGACAATAGCTCCTAGAAGCATTTCTCACCATGGTTTTTCCCATCTTGGGCTTTCCACGTACATCTTGTGTTATGTGATGCTTGTGTGTGTGCTTATCATTGTATTTACATGTTGAGGATAAATCTGCGCTTCAAGGGTTTGAAATAATTAGTCAACACAAAGCATAAATTTTTAAGATCTATTGTTTCACCCCCTCTTAGTAGATTTTTGTGTTCTAAAATGATGATCAGAGATGTTCAGAGGTTCTATATCTAGATTTTCAGGCTCTAGACCATATGACAATATAAGATGTGTTTGACAAAGTTTGTATGTATAGAAGGTTGTCTAGGAGAAATGATATTTCTCTACACTTCTCTACATTGTTGTGTCCTATCTTGTGGATTTGGGAACATGATTATATTGTCTGTATTTAACTTCCCTTGGATTTTTTGGTGTTGAGTTTCTCTGCAAGTTCAATTCTTGTGTTGAAGTTTAGTGGTAGTACATCCTAATGTGTAGGATGAAAGTAATATTTATTTCAGGTGGTTGCAGGAGTGGTGCAAAATATTTTGATAATGCTATAGAATATTTTGAGATGTTTGGATGCTGTGAAGTGTTGTTGTGTGGTCTTCATGTTATTTCAAACTTCAAGAAGTGTGTATGTGGTTGCTTGTAGTGTTAGTTTAGGTTTGGATGACTTGACGTGCTAGTGTTATTTACAGAGGTACCTCATGGATTATGGATGTGTCATGTAAAATGGTGATGTAGATTTGGGTCCTAGTTAACCCTTAGCATGGTCTACCTTCACTTCTTTCCAACACAAAAGTTTTTGGTGCCAACCTATCTTGGTGATGCATAGTTGAGGTGCATACATTTCATTAAGGCCAATCTAATTAAGATTTTTTGTTGTTGTGGATGGTATAAATACAAGGTGAAGTTGGTGTGGATTGTGTGGAAAGTGTGAATGATGTGAATGTGATCAAGTGTGGTGATCTGAGTGCAAGATTTAATGCCTATGAATTCTGATGCAGTGAGTAGAAGGTGTCTACATTTTTAGTATGCTTGAAGTTGCCAGAGGCAATGAGCCAAAGGTTGTAGATGGCATAAAGTTGCAGTGGTGGGTTTCTCTTGTTGCTTTGCGATAGTGAATCTCTTTGTAATAGTTTCTTATATTCTTCTTTATTCTTGGTAGTGAGCCACCCAATAGTGGGCGTTTCATCTTTTTCTATGTAGCAAATCCTTGGAAATGAGCCTAATTGTAATTTGGTATTGCTATTTATATATATGTGAGATAATCATCACTACATGGTTTTTCCCTACTTAGGGTTTTCCACGTAAATTTGGCGTTCTCTTGTTTATGGTTGTGTTTGCATTACTATGCCACATTTTTACATTCTACAAATTCTTAATAAGGGATTAAAGTTTGATAAGGGTTTGAAAGTAAATGAGGGATTGAATGATAATGTACAACTGATTCACCACCCTTCTCAATTGTCTTGTGTGTCGAACAATTTCTAATAGATCTAAGGTTCCTTGGAGAAATATTAACTACTTGAGGTAGATCTGGATGGCGCATAGTTTGGGTATCAAAGCTCCTATATTTTATGGAATGAATTATGCTTATTAGAAATCTAGGATGGAGTCATTTCTGGTCTCTCTTGGATTTGGTGTATGTCAATCAATTGAAATAGGATATACTATACCTTCTATTAGTCCAACAAGTGATGATAAGATCAAGGAATATGAGAACAATGGTAAAGTGAGGAATGCATTATTGAGTGGACTTTCTGATTCAAGGCTTGGAAAGGTGATAATTCTACAAACTATAAAAGATATTTGGACAAAGTTGGAGAGCATTTATGAAGGATGTGATAAAGTCAAGCAAGAAAAGATGCAAAACTACAAATCAAAATTTGAAACCCTAAGGATGTCTAAAGATGAAGATATTACTACCTACATGCTCAGAGTGGATGAAGTTGTCAATGTCATCAATGGTCTTGGTGCAGTGGTAAGTTGGAAGAAAGTGAAGTTGTAAAAAGGTAATAAGAGCTCTTCCTAAATCTTATTATTCTAAAGTTTATGCTATTGAGGAATCTCATAATTTAGATAATTATTCTAGAGATCAGATGTTTGGTGCTTTAGTTTATTATGAATTAAGAGAGTTTGGTCAAGATGCTACAAAGAAAGAAATTTCTTTTAATGTCTACAAGGTAGAGAAGGTTGATGAATCAAATTTGGATGATCTTGATGAGGTGGAAGAAAATTTTGTAAGGAAGCTGAAAAAGGGCACATACAAATACAAAGGTAAGTTACCCTTTAAGTGTTTTAATTATGGAAATATAGGTTATTATGATTCTAAATTTCCAATCAAAACTACAAATGACAAACCTTAGGATCATAAAGGAAATTTTTTCAAGAAGAATTATTATGTTGAAAAAGATAATGGTGTATCTGATGATGAAGATTCTGACTATCCTGATGAAGACAGTGATGAATTATTGTTTGTGGATTTAAATTTTGGAACTAATTCTACTAATTTTGTATAATGTGTGAAGAAATGTTCTTTTAATAATAGTTCACAACATTGAAGCAACTATGGTGACTAATTTTCATGCAAGAGAAGAGAGGAATTATTGGATAATTGATAGTGGATGCTAAAATCATATGATAGGTGATAAGTGTTAGTTTGTTAAACTTCAAAAGTATGGTGGTGGTCTTGTTAATTTTGGTGATGATACATTTGCTAAGATCTCTGGAAAAGGTTCAATTAGTTTTTATGGCAAGCATAAAACAAATGGTGTTATTTATGTCAAGGGTCTCTGGCATAATCTTCTTAGTGTAGGAAAAATGTGTAGAAGATGATACAATTTGGTGTTTCACGATAATGGGGTGTGAAATCAGAAAAGGAAGACCTAGAAGTTTGGTTGCTCTAGGGACAAGGATGGAAGGTAATGCTTATTAGCTCAAAGGTGGTGGTGTTAAATTATTTATAGCTCAAATCAATGAAAGATGGATATAGAATAGAAGAATAGGTCACATCAATTTTGATAGCCTAACAAAGATCAGTTCTACTGATGTTGTGAGAGATCTACCAAAGATTACAAAGCCTATCAATGAAATCTTTAAGGAATTTTATTTTGGAAAGCAAAAAAAAAGAGGTTCAAGACTAAAGAATATTCTACCACACGACCTTTGGTGTTAGTGTATATAGACCTATGTGGACCTATCATAATAAGAAGCTCTCAAGGTGATAGGTATTTTATGTTATTGATTGATGATTATTCTAGAATGATAGGTAAAATTTCTTAAATTTCTTTATAAGCTCTAGATAAGTTTAAATCATTTAAGTCTATGGTTGAGAATGAAATGGATTTGAAAATCAAGTAATTAAGGTTTGATAGAGGTGGTGAGTTTACCTCCAATGAGTTTAATTTTTTTTATGAAGATCATGGAATAAAGAGGTATTTTTCAACTCCTAGGACTCCTTAGAAGAATGGAGTTGTGGAGAGAAAGAATAGAATGGTTCAATAAGTAGAAAGGAATATGATGAAGGAAGAAAATCTACCAGATGTCTATTGGAGAGAAGCTATTCATACTATAGTCTACATTCCTAACAAAGGTCAAGCAAGAGTGAATAGTTCAAAGATTCCCTATGAGTTATGGTATGAAAAAGATCCCACTACGAAATACTTCAAAGTGTTTGGAAGTAAATGCTATATCAAAAGAGATGAAGAAAAAATAGGAATTTTTTATGTAAAATCTGATGAAGGAATCTTTCTTCAATACTCTACAAAGAGAACAATCTTACTGATGCTATAATTAAAGGTTGAAAAATATTTTGAAAGTGCAAGTGTCAAATTGGATGAAGAACCACATCAGAGTTCAATGTTGATAGAAGGACATGAATATGATGAATCCCCTTGTAGTGAAGAAGAAAATGATGAAGAGAAGGAAAAAGAAATGACAATTGAAGAGGAATAATCTCTAGGAAATATCCATAAGACTCCTAAGTATGTGCAGAAGAATCATTTTGAAGATCAGATCATTAGAGATAAGAGAAAAGATATGTTGACAAGGAGAAAAGCTACTATGACAGAGGAATAGGTAAAAGTTTGTTTACTTTTAGAGGTGGAACCTAAAATAGTGATTGAAGCATGCAAAGATGATAATTTGATCAAAGCTATGAAAGAAGAGTTGGAACATATTGAGAAGAATCAAACTTGGGAATTAGTCTCAAGACCAACAAACAAGAATGTGATAGGAACTAAGTTGGTTTTCAAGAAAAAACTTAATGAGGATGGAAAAGGTCAGAAATAAGGCTAGAATTGTGTGTAAGGGATACTCACAAGTGGAAGGAATAGATTTTGAGGAGACATTTACTCCAATGGAAAGAATGGAGGCCATTAATTTTTTTTGGCCTTTGCAACACAAAAAATTCAAAGTATATTAGATGGATGTGACATATCCATTCTTGAATGGTGAATTGGAAGAAGAGGTATACATTGAAAAACCAAAAGGCTTTTAGTTATAAAATGATGCTGATATGGTCTACAGGTTGAAGAAGGCATTGGGTAAAAGTACAAACCTATGCCACACTTTATAAAGGAATAGTCCAACATGAACAAAATTTCTCAACTTCAACCACATAAAAGTGGTATTTATGATTTTGAATTTCAAAATGATGTAAACTAATAAAATGTGAATTTTTTGTTGAAGTTTATTCCTATAATTTTTCATTTTTTTTATCAATTTAAAAGAAGATTTTGTAATAATGAGAATTTTAAGAAAAAGTGACGTTCAGTTGATGTCAACAAAACAAATAGAAAAAGATTTCATTTCTCCTGATTTCTTTTTTCCCAAATAATTGACTTCAATATCTAGTCTTTTTGACTTTGAACAACCTACTTGCAACATTTTAAAATATTTATATACTAGAACTAATCAAAATATAAATATATATATTTTTGGATTCATCACTCTGAGCTCTACAAAAGGGCATTTTTATTTTTTCCTTTATCTTTTTCATTTGTCTTGTGTTTTCCTTTTGGGGATGATGCAAGGTGTCAAGACATTCATGTCTCTTCCATATTGACCAAAAAGATTTCCTTTTATATTTTTCCTTTTTCTCATGTTTTCCTTTTTGGATTGATGGCACTCTCAAATTTTGCAAATTTGAGATGCCCATTTCAAAATTTTGCTTCTGCACTTTCAAAAGTGCACCTGATGAACCAGTCTGAGTAACCCACTTTGGAGGCTTGTATTTTAAAGCCTATTGATTGTCGTACAATTTTTTTTTGTAGAAATATTCAGTTGACATATGTGAATGTGTGTGTTAGTTTTCAGCTTTCCACGATGAGTTTTGTCAGATTTTTGAAAAGTGAAGCTAGAGGGTTTTGACACTGTTCTGCTATTTGCAGATTGTCAGTTTTGTGAAACAACTTCCTGTTTGAGCTTGGATTTCACAACCAGTTGACTGTCATGTCAGAATGAATGATGTTATGTATTCTCCATATCAATATGATCTCACATGTCAGTTTTTAGAGCCTCATGATCTGATTTGTTATTTTTAACAAGTCAAAACCAAATGCAGTTTGTTCAGTTTCACATCTGCATTCCTAACAGCCTTTCTGAGTGGTCAAATTTGATCTTTAATAACTTTCGATCAGTGATGCTTCAAGAAAATTCCTTTTGTACACGTTCTCGGGGTACCTTAATGAACTTTTATCTCTGATGGAAGCTCGCTAGGAGTTGATTCACTATTTTTATAAATCGACAATTGAATGAGTTTTAATTGGTCCATAACAACTATTGTTTCAGAAAAGTTCAACTGAGCAAATTTGTGGATTAATATCTTTCACTTCGTGACTCCTTTTTTTGAGCCATCTTTTGCACTGTATTCTTGGATTAATGTCTACATTTCTACTTCTCATTGCTTCATGAGGTCGTTTGACCAGTTTCCTAGATTGATTCCTGAGGCAACTTGACCTGTTTTGACCATTTTGCAAAAGTGCTAGAAAGCAGATTTTAATGACGACCCAGTTCATGCTTTAACTTCAAAAGCACTCAGAAGCAGTGTTGAGTCAGTTTGAGGGTAAACCTTTTTTGAAAATGATTTTTTTTTTAGTCGGGCCACTTGGGGCTCGACATGCTTTGCATTGTTGTGAAGTAAATGTTAAGTTTGGTCAAGTATGATATGAGAGTCTATCAATGGTTGTTTCAAATGATTTCCAGTTTTCAATGCATCATGGAAGGAAGACTCTTGAGCATAAACACTTGCTCACAAAAGACACAAAGGATAGACTACAACATTAGAAGAATCGAGACAAAGCAAAGAGCAAAAGAGAAGGGTCAATGCAAATGAGATAGAAGAAAAGGGAAGATAGTCCACCTTTTGTTCTTCTTTGGATAACATGAAAGGGGTAGTGGCATTGAGGACACCATTTTAAGTCATTTGTTTCAGGGACAGTGTGAGCCTAATAAATTATGATTGGAGTATTGAAAGACATTTTGATCACAAAAGCAAATTACATCTTTAGTGTGAGCTTTCCTTTTCAAATGATAAAACAAAGGCATGAAGAAGTGAGTAATGGAAACATGGTGTGAATCAAATACAGAGTGATTCAATGATAACCTTCCTTGATGGCTTGAGATTTTCATAGCATGGAAGAAAATGTAATGAGTGGAATGCCATATTTCCCATAGTATACACATAAAATGGATGTGGTGATAAAACATTAAAATATCTAAGCGAGACTTAGTTTCAGAGCTATATGAGAATTATGGAGACAATGCATGAGTATTGAAGGCAAAATGCCTCTTCCATTGTGGTCTCAACAAACACAATAAAGAAGCCTACACAATAAGGCAAATGAAATGATGAAAATGCCTTAAAAGCTTTTATGCAAATGACGTGGCACCAAGAGAAGTCCCACACAACAAAGTGCAATGAAACTGTTTGATGTTGTTGTTGTCATTGACACCCAAAGTTTTATCATTGCTGGCACAGAGGATAGCGGGTGTCTTAGGTAAATGGAGATAGACATCCATTGTTACACAAGAACAAAAATCATCTTCAACTGCCCCCTATATTCTTCAGGAGGTAGAGAAGCATGGCGCCCTTTTTGAATGAGCATGTATTGAAAGTGTTTGAGCTTTAGAGACCTTCAAGCAAGTGAAATTAGCAGATGGGGGCACAACCAGAGAAGAAGCTGAGGCCCACACTAGGCAAATGTAATTTGATGGAGGCCCGTGCTATCATACACCAAGGAGGAGGGTGCAGCTTGAAGAGCAAAGAGGGGCCCGCACCAAACAAGGGGAATCCCATGACTGCAAGATAGGCACAAAATAGATATGGTGAAAGGTTTTAGAAACTTTCAAACAGTGTGAAGGAGGCGTAGCCACCAAAGCAAAATACCAGTGCCATATGAGTGTGGGCATCCCTCAAAGCTAAGGGCACTACCAACATATGGAAGAGGAAGCTTGGGCACGGGTACGTGGTCTCAGGCAATGCCATGATTGCAGAGTATGAGTCAAATGTATGTTGAAAAGGCCATAATTTTTTTTAAACAAATGCAAGTGACTGGTGAAGAACAAGGTATGCGCGTCCATCAAGACATATGAAGGCAATGAGTAGGGGCACGACTGGCATGAAAATGCAGGTGCACAAAATGCATTTGTTGATAAGGCATTAGAAACTCTCAGACAAATGCAATCAGGAGGAGGCTCGATGGTGTGAGTGGCGCACATTGTAAAAAGGTGAACGCCATTACTCGTGAGATGGAGTGCTTGGCCAAACATAAAATGGTTTTAGGGCTAACCTGGCATGCCTCGCAAGAAATTTGGTGATGTCAGGTAAATTTTGCAAGATGTGCGAGAATGCATGGGAGGAGCCATTTTTTAATTCTTTCAAAAATTAAATGGTTTGAAAGGAAGGTGGGCCTCTTGAAAATCCCCAAAAAGGCAAAGTATTTAAAATCTAAAATGAAATTAGGGAAATTTCAACCTTTGCTCGCACACCTCGCAAAATATTTGGTGATGTAATGGAAAATGTGCGAGGTGCACGATATTGATGAGTGAGGGAATAAAACATTTAAAATTAAATGTTTGAAGTGAATTATGGTGGGTCCAAAATTTTTATTAGCCATTTTTTAAATGGTTTGATAAAATGAAATGGGAATTTCATTTTAATGAAGAGGTAAAGTGAATATTTTACTTTGTGATTAAAATAAAATATAATCAGTGGAAAATAAACAGGGTGGGCCCAGTGCAAATTTTTAAATGGTAAAATATTGCCTGAGGAGGTAAAGAGTAAAATATTTCAAATGAGAAATATTTATTGATACACGGGCTAAATATTTTATTTTCCCAGGTCAATAAAAAGTGAATTTAATATTCACTATGAGCAAACATTCTCTTTGTTGGGGAATAAAATATAAGTGAATATGGGTAAAATGAATCTAATTTTCATTTTATAATATTTAAATGGCCAATATACATGCTGAGTTTTAATATGGAACAAGTCAAAGGGGAAAAAATATTTAAGGAGAAGAACAAAGCTTCAACATTATAAAGTGGGGAAGTATTTTAATGTAAAGTGAAATTTTATTGGTTGAGAAGTTAAATAATGTGCAACAATTAAAAGAGAACAAAAACAAAATTTTGCACAGGAAAAGGTTGAGATAAGAGCAATTGGATTAAATGATGAGAATATCCACATGGGCTGTATTTCAGTTATTGAGTAATGATGAGCTGAGGCAGTTGGAAGGAATAAGTTTCTTTCTGCAAAGGAAGAAGAGGAGATATTCTTTTTAGTTTGATCAACGATGAATGGAGCTTCCAGATGGCATTTCCAGATCGAATTTAGGGCTGCTCTTGCTTGCTTATCTTCTTCTATAGCTTCTATTATTCTCTCATTGTAAAGGGTTCTGAGTTTTTGTATTAGGTTGGGTAGATAGAGAATTGTATTTTTTGAGTCATTGTTTGAGTCTGTAAGCTGTAATTTTCTGAATTTATGAGTAAATACAACCGGTTTATGCAAATAACAACATGAAGGTGTTTGCACATTCATGAATGTCTTCAGATTGTCTCCATATTTATACACTTTGAGTCATGTAAATTCAATAATACAAAGTGTCTTTGAGTTTATCATCTCAAGTTTCATGAGATTGTTTTGTTTGTTCATTGTTCTGTTTCAAAGAAATGGCTAAAATGCTTTGAGCAGGTGATTGTGATTTCAGGTGTGCAGATGGGATTCGATAAGAAGAATCTAATTGATAGTAAGAGAAAGATTGTTGGTGCAAGAAACTAACAGTTGATGCAAATCATCAACAATTTAAATCCACTGGTTGAAGACTGTTTGCTGGGAAATTCATTCTATGTGTTTGACTTCATGGCCCAAAATTGGCACTGATCTGTTTGCAGTTAATGCATCTTAGAAACAAAACTAAATGCAAAATCATTCATAATATTACTATGTTATTGTGTGTCTTGCTTTCCAATGGCTGAGAGAGGGTTGAGTTACTAAGAATTTAGCCAAGTTTGAAGTTGTTAATGCCTCCCTTAGTGTATTTTCATTGGGAATTATCTACTTTATAAAGCAATGTCAATTTATGAGCGATTTAAGTTTTGGGCATTGTATAGGTTTACCCACCTTGGTCCTGTAGAGCCAATAGTGTAGGAGATGTCAGTATTTGACTGAATCTTGTGAGTTGGCCACTAGCCTTTGTGGTTCTTTAATATAGAGGTTGGCTACCTCTTAGAGAATTTCAAAGCCTACCTGGGTTGCATTTTTAAAACACCAACAGGGATGATGCAAGGCGTCGATAAATTCATGTCTCTTCCATGTTTACCCAAAAGGTTTTTCATTTTTTTCACTCTCTTTGTGTCATTCTTCTAGTTCTATGTGTATTTGGGGAATAATGACAGTTCTGAGCTCTCTAAAAACATTGTAGCAAGAACATACTGACCCCAAATCTATAGATCCCTTATGTATTAGGTGTTTTGATTTTGGGGAAAGCTCTCTTTCCTATTTTTTTCATGAAGTAGCTTCATTTGGAAACATATGACTTGGAATAGGGATCTCCAAGTTAGCTATCATCTCTTCTTTATTGTTTGCATTTATCATTTTCTACTTTAAATTATTTTCTCACAATATGGTGTTTAGCAATTTCTTTAAAATGGGGGCATAGATTGGCATTATTCTTTTGCATTTTTCTTTTTCATGGTTCATGGTGTAGTTTTCTTAGTTCATGTGATGTGTCTTTAGCTTTGTGGTGACATCGAGTGTGATTTCCTTCTAGAGCATGATCTCTCTTAGCATAATATATTCCTCTTAGTGGCTTGATGCGATACACTACATCCCCTAAGTTGTGAATCTTCTATTCTTTGATTGGTTCTCTCTTGGAGACATTAGCTAAATTGCTCCCTAAGTTAAGACCTTGTATGAACTAAGCAAGAATCCCTTGAATGTTCCTTATTGTTGTATTTATATTTTTAGTTATATGGCCACCTTGCATAACACACTTTGCATGCCTATGGAGCCATCTTGTTTGTTCATGAGTTCTAAGCATATGAAGCTTTGCTTGCCTCATGAAGCTCGAAGTTCATTTTTGCATGGCACCTTATCAAAGCTATTAGGAGGTATAACTTTGGTATGGTTTATCAGGAAGCCCAACCAAGACATGACTTTACCTTAGCCACTCATGTGTGTGTGAGTGCATATTGGCCATGTGTGTATGCATCTCACCTTCTTGGATTTCTCACCCAATGGATAGCCTAAAGTTCCATTGCATTAGAGTGAGTGTGCATTTCAACAAACAACCTAGATATGATTTGTTGAATAGGACAACTAAGAGGGGCTAAATTAGTTGTCACAAATTTTCACCTTTAATTCAATCACTGAAACTAATACTTAAAACTGCTTAAATGATTAATCATTAAATTCAAATGTGAAAAATAAAATTCAAAACAAACACAATACCACCAGATTTATGTGGAAAACCCAATGAGGGAAAAACCAAAGTGAGGATTAACTCACACTATAGAGAATATCAAAACCGATTACAAAAATTCCCACTGCCCAAAAAAAGGCTTAGTGCCTAAGATAAGGCTCACTGCTTGAAATAAGGACTCACTGTCCAACAAGGCTACAACCCAAAGGGCTCATTGCTTGAAATAAATACTCACTGTCCAACAAGGCTACAATGCGGAGGGCTCACTACCACAAAGATATAAATAAGACAAAGAAGACTTGTTATAGAGAGACTACAATACCAAAGCAACAAAGGATTCCACCATAATTACTTGATCAACTTGCATAAATGATAGAGTTTTCCTTCTGCTCATTGCATTCAGAAACTCAACATTAAGATTCACACCGATCTACCACACAAAACTCACACACACTTTCTGAATAACATCAATGTTGCATCTGCTCTTTCACTTATCTTACTTCTTTCCTCTTGTACATTTTTCATTACTAGCTCATCCTGTATTTATACTATCTCCAACCTTGAAAAAGAGATCCAAAGTCGGCCATCCAAATTCAAATTCAAATTAGGTTAACACCAACCATCCTATGGTAGAATTAGAATGAGGGCGACCCAAACACACACTTCACTAGGACCCATAATAGATCCAACACACTTCATTAACTTCGAAGATAGTGCTTAACACAAGGTTGGCCAAGCCAATGTACAACACATAAAAATTAAGCTCAAACCTTCCAAAAACCAAAAATATATTCAATGCAACCACAACATATTAACTCTAGATCTGCAAGTCAAAAGACTTCATCAAAGAGAAATATGGACTAGTAAAATTTCTCTCGGACCTCAACCAGAACAAAAAAGGAAGTTCATAATTGGCGAACACAACTTGAACTTCTCAACAAACTAATAGCCAAAAATATGGATATAGCAACCTTAAACAACCATAACTAACATATCTAAACCCCACAAACATAGGGGAAAATACCAGATTAACAATTAAATACCTATAAACTTTATTTTATACAATTTTCTCAATATCCTCAACATATACAACTAACAACAACTAGTAGATAACTAGTTGACCAGTTGACATCAATGAAAACACCTTCAATCCTTTCTTCATTCTTGCAACAATCTCTCCTTTTTCATTGATGGTAACACATGATGTGAGAAAACATCAAAGACACCATACCAGTTCTGAATATTCTTCTCAAGATTTTTCTTTTTTTATTCTCCCCCTCAGAAGATCATTTTCCTCATCACCTACTTTCTCTTATTATATTTCTTTCCTTTTCACATGCTTTCTCTTCCCCATTGAAATCAATGAAAAAGGAAAAATATATGTTCATTGAATCTTCCTTTGACATGAAAAAATAATACTCACAATGACAACACTTGAAACTACCTACTCCCCCTGAGTGGTAGCCACCAACAAATCACCCCAGAAAGATAGAACCATGAATCCACTAGACCGATGCATCTCCATATGCATCTTAGTTTATGAAAGGAGGGGCAATAACCCCTAAATTCTCTTGGAGATACTCAAAAGTATCTTTAGGAAGAGCCTTCATGAAAATATCAACAATATGATCCTTCTTCAGAACATACTCAAGTTTTACTTCATTCTCCATGACCTTCTCTCTCAAGAAATGATATCTAGTAGATATATTCTTTATCCTCGAGTGAATCACATGATTTCTCAAAATGTTAATTGCACTTATATTATCATAGAAGATAGAAATGGGATCATCATATAGCACTGTGATATCTTTTAATGTCCATTTCATCCATAAAAATTACAGTGTACAACAAGATGCAACAACAATATACTCAGCTTCAACAGTAGACAAGGAGATTGAATCTTTCTTCTTACTCAACCATGCCACCAATTTGCATCCAAGAAAGAATGCACCACCACTTGTACTCTTTATGTTATCTACACATCTAGCCCAATCTGCATCTGCGTGGGCACTAAGTGTAAAGTCAGTATCTTTAGGATACCACAATCCATAATTCAGAGTGACATTCAAATATCTAAATATTATTTTATCTATAGAAACATGTGTTTCCTTTGAATCTTTTTGAAATCTAGCCATAAGACAAACCACATGCATAATACCAGTCTAGTAGCAATCAAATACAATAATCCTCCAATCATAGATCTATACTTCCTCTGACCATTCTTAGGTGAATCATCATATTTACCCAATTTTCAACTAGTCACCATAGGAGTACATATCGGTTTGGAACCATCCATCCCAAACTTCTTCAACATCTTTCTCACATACTTAGACTGTGAAATGAAAATTCCTTTCTCTGTTTGATTAATCTGTAGCCCAAGAAAGAAATTCATCTCCCTAAACATAGACATTTCAAATTCTTTCTGCATCTCTTCTACAAACATCTCGCACATCTTTTCATTTCCTCCAAAAATAATATCATCAACATATACAACTACAATCAAGATTTTTTCATTATCAATCTTAAAGTACAAATTAATTTCTGCCATACCTTTATTTAATCCTTTCTGAATCAAATACCTGTCTAACCTTGCATACCAAGCTCTAGGATCTTTCTTCAATCCATATAAATCTTTCTTCAATCTGCACACCATATCTAGTTGATCCATTAACTGAAATCCTTTTGGTTGTTCCATGTAAATCTCTTCTTCTAGCTCACCATTTAGAAATGCTGACTTGACATCTATCTGATAGACTTTGAAATATTTATAAGCAACCAATGCCAAGAGCATCCTTATAGATTCCATTCTTTCTACTGGGGCAAAAGTCTCCTAAAAATCTATAACTTCTACTTGTGAGTAGCCTTTAAACACAAGCCTCGCTTTGTTTTTGACAACTTCTCCATTCTCATTCAACTTATTTCTAAATACCCATTTTGATCCAAAGATATTTTTGTCTACCAGTCTTGGGACCAATTCCTAAGTCTGATTCTTCTCAATCTGCAAAATTTCTTCTTTCATCACTTCCTTCCATTGTTCATCTTTACATGCTTCACTTACTTTCTTCGGCTCAATCTCAAAGAATAAACAAAAAATTACTAAATAGTAGCTTTGCTTCTAGTTAACACACCTTTTGTCTTGTTTGCAATAATCTAATGTTTTGAAAGATTCCTCGATATATATTTTGGTGTCCTAGGGAACATCACTAGAGCATCTTCTTCTCTTTCATCATATTTATCTAGCTTCTCTTGCTCATATTTATCCTATTCTTCCACAATTTATTCTATTCTTGCACAATCATTTTCATTAGACACATCCACCAATATCAATAGAATTCTTTATTGTCTCATCAACCTTCACATTCAAGCTCTCTACAATTTTTCTCAATATTTTATTGAAGCATCTATATGCCTTGCTTTTAGTAGAATACCCAAGAAATATGCCTTCATCACTTCTTGCATCAAACTTACCCAAAGTTTCCTCAGCTCTTTTGATATAGCATTTTCTTCTGAATACCTTGAAATACTTAATTGTAAGAATTCTTCCGTGCCATAGCTCACATGGATTCTTTTTACTATTTTCTCTTGCTTAAGCTTGATTGAATATATAAACAAAAATATGAATAGATTCTTTCCAGTAAACTTCCAGTAAACTGACTTCAGTAATCATTGATCTAGTAGCCTCTTGAACTATTCTATTTTTCCTCTTAACAATTCCATTATGTTGAGGATTTCTTGGAGCAGATAACTGTCTCTTTATTACATGCACTTCATAAAACATATTGAACTCATGGGAGGTGAATTATCCACCTCTGTTAGATCTAAAGAATTTTATTCTTAAATTCACTTCATTTTCAACCATAGCCTTGAATGCCTTGAATCTATCTAATGCATTTGATTTCTCTCTAAGAAATGTAACCCATGTATATCTAGAATAATCATCAATTAGAGGCATAAATTACCTTTCACCAAGTAGAATTTTCACTCTTATAGGACCACAAAGATATATATGAACTAAATCTAGTAGTCCAGTAGTAGATTATTTTTTTGATCTATAATGATTTCTTGCTTTCTTTCCAAAATGACAATTCCTATAAATAACATTAACAAGCTTTGTAATTATTGGTAAATCTCTCATGACCTGAACAACACTAGTCCTTTCCAAATTATCAAAATTCATGTGACACATTCTCCTATGCCATAACTAACTATCATTTATCTGAGTCATAAAGCATTGTCCATTAGCACCCTTAAGTTGATAAATTTTCCCTCAGATTTCTTTCCTGTAGCAATCAATGTTATAGATCCTTTTCGGATCTCACATTTCTCATCCTTAAATACAAGATAATATCCTTTTCTGCACATATGGCCAATGCTCAAGAGATTATGCCTTAATCCTTTAACATAGTAAACATCTTCAGTATGATGCTTTCCATCAAAAAATACTATTAAACCTATCCCATAGATTTTAGCACAAGTATCATCTCTGAACATAACCAAGCCTCCATCATATTTATCAAGATTAAAAAAATTACTCTTATCACTAGTCGTGCGATGTTAAAACCACTATCAACTACCTAAAAAATCTTTTCTTATTTAGCATGCAGGGAAAAGATAACTATACCTTCATTTTTATCCTCCTCCTTCTCTGAAGGGATTTCCTTTACCCATTTTTTTGAATTAGTAGAAGTTAATTCATCCTCAATCAACAAGAACAAGCATTTATTGTCATATGGATCTTCATATTTTGAATCTTCATCTGAAATACTATCATTGTCATTCACATAGTAAGCTCTGTTAATCTTCTTTCCTTTATTTTCTTTCTCATATATTTGTTTATTCCTTTTAACTCTTTCTAGATACTTTGCAACATAATAACCTATTTCTCCACAACTAAAGAATTTAAAGGGAAAATTACCTTCATACTTACCATAACCTTTTCTCATTCTTATCACAAAGTTATCTTCTATTTCATCAAAGTTATTATCTTCATCTGAATCTTCAAATTTTGTAGCTTTAAAAGCAATCTTTTATTTTCCTCCATTTCTTAGACTCAACTTCCTCATTTCATAAGATGTAAAAAATCCTAACAGTATATCCTCAGTACAATTCTTATAATCTATAGTCTACTTAATAGCACTCACCTTCTCACTATAAGAATTATTAGAATCTTCTTTACAATCCTAGTTTCATCTATAGTAGCGCCAAGAGATTGCATTCCACCCACTACCTCATCCATTCTCTCTACATAAGCTTTAACATTTTCATCTTCAGACATATGTATAAGATCAAACTGTGTTTCCAAATTCTGTAATTTTGTCTCTTTAAATCCTTCATCACCATCATGTGCTCTTTCTAAAGTATCCCAAACTTCCTTGGATATTTTTAGATTCTGAAACTTAATCAACTCGAAATGTACCAAACTATTCTTCAAGATTAACTTCGCCTTATTGTTCGCTTCATGTAATATGATTTATTTAGGTGTACTCAGACCATTAGCAATAAGAGTGTAAGGATAATTGTAATATTTTTCCACATCATATCCATAATACTCCAGATATCCTTCCATAAAAACTTTCTAGATACCATAATTAGTTCCATCAAACCTCAGATAATCAAAGACCTTCTTGCTAGCCATCCCGAACCTTCCTCAAGCAGTTAAGCTCTTCACCAAGGAACCAAACTCTGATACCAATTTTTGAATAAGACAATTGAGAGGGGGGGATGAATTAGTTATCACAGATTTTCACCTTTAATTCAATTACAAAAACTAATACTTAAAACTACTTAAATGATTAATCATCAAATTCCAATGCAGAAAATCAAATTCAACACATAAACACAATAACACCAGATTTACATGGAAAACCCAAAGAGAGAAAAACCATGATGAGGATTAACTCACACTATAGAGAATATCAAAACCAATTATAAAAGGATCACTACCTGAAACAAGGCTCAATGCGTGAGATAAGGCTCAGTGCCTGAAATAAGGACTCACTGTCCAACAGGGCTACAACCTGGAGGGCTCACTACCACAAAGATACAAAGAAGAAAACAAAGACTTGTTACAAAGAGACTACAATCCTAATGAAACAAAGGATTCCATCACAATTACTTGATCAACTTGCATGAATGATAGAGTTCACCTTCTGCTCACTGCATCCGAAAACTCAGCATTAAGCTTCACTCTAATCTTCCACACACAACTCACACACACTTTCAGAATAGCATCAATGTCACATCTAATCTTTCAATTATCTTCCTTTTTTCCTCTTGTATATTTTTAATTACTAGATCATCTTGTATTTATACTATCTCCAACCTTGAAAAAGAGATCCAAAGTTGGCCATCCAAATTAAAATTAAAATTGGGTCAAAACCAACCATCCTATGGTGGAATTAGAATGAGGGTGACCCAAACAAATGCTTCACTGGGACCCAAAATAGATCCAACACATTTCATTAACTTCAAAGATAGTGCTTAACACAAGGTTGACCAAACCAGTGTAAAAACATAAAACAATTAAGCTTGAAAATTCTAGAAACCAAAAATATCTTCAATGAAACCAAAACATCTTAAATCTAGATCCACAAGTCAAAACACTTCATCAAAGATAAATTAAAACTAACAACATTTCTCTCAGACCTCAACCAGAAGACAAAAATCATAGTTCACAACTGGTGAACACAACTCAAACTTCTCAACGAACTAACAACCAAATATTTGGATATAGAAACCTTCAACAACCATAACTAACATATTTGAACCACATTAACATAGGGGAAAATATTGGATCAACAATTAAATACCTATAGACTTTATTTTATATAATTTTTTCAATATCCTCAACATATACAACCTACAACAACTAGTAGATAACTAGTTGAACATTTGACATCAATGAAAATACCTTTAATCCTTTCTACATTCTTGCAACATGATCCACATCATTTTTGGACAAACAGTCAAAGCTTGATCGACATCTCTTTTTTTTTCCCTTTTCTCTTTGTCTTTGGCAATGTATGATTGTACCTTGTTATTGATCTTCATATCATTTTCATGTGTGTGTTATTTTGTGCCTATGTTGGTTTGCCATAGGACCTTAGTCTTGGGGGCTTGTGCAACCCTCTTGATCATCGTCATCCCATCTAAAATAGAATTGGTACATTTGGACCCCTCTTGATCTTCATTGGTCTACTTTAGTGTGAGTTGGAAGTAATTTACTCCTCTCACTAAAGTGGGGGCTAGATGTAATGAAAAATTTCCACCCCTAATATGGCCTTGATTTAGTGTTGCAATGTGTCTAACATATTCACATTAGGTCTTGGGCCCTTGTGGACCAAATGAGCTTATTGATGCCTTATTTGGAGTGTTGTAAAGTGTTTTAACAGACTTTCACAATTTTATAGGGTTTTATTAAATAATTAGGCTTCTTTATGCTTTAATTTTACTTATTTTACACACACAAGCCTCATTTAATGCATCTTTTTAAGGATGATCCCGACATATAAATCAATATCCAATCATAATTCAAGTGTGTTTAGGTTGTGTGGCCTAGATTTAGTGGTCTGGGACTCATTCACCACCTTGGGTGTATGGGTCCCACCTAGGTTTTTGGGTTTGGATCCCGGTTTTACGCATTTCTAATCATTTTTGAATTTGGTGTCATAAATTATGCCTAATGGGACTCATTCGACACCTTGGGCATATGAGTCTTGTGTGACCCAAAATTAAAAATAATTCAAACTCTTGGTGAGATTTTATCCTCCTAGATCTAATGTGAGCTTGTAGTGTTGTAATTTCAAGAATTTTTACACAATCTAGTTTAAATACAAGGTTCTTTCACTCATTTTAATCCTAACAAGCAATCAAGTGACCTATAAAGTTGAATGAGCATCCTTATAGAAATTTTGAGTTCACAAGAACATTCAATTGTTTAGAAGGGAATTCAAGAGCATTCAAGGGTAGATTATCAAGCATTTTAGAGCATTTTTCAAGCATCAAGCATCTTATAAAAGTCTTCATGCATCATGTTTGTTTTGGAGCTAACAATTATGATTTAGTGTTTTATGATTCAAGCTAGAATTTCACTCAAGATCTATCACATTCAAGAAATATTCTAGACTTACATCCATTGGATCCATCTCATACATGTTTGCAACCCCTTATTGCTAGGGTTTGGTGAGTTGCAACATCATATTTTGTTCATTCATCATTCTCCATTCTTATTTCATTTCATTTAAAGTTTTGATTACCAAAACAAGGTTTGACCAAGGCAAACCCCTATCCACTAATAAAAAAACATTTTCTCCTCTCTTTACTGTGTGATTTACAGGTTTAGATTGAAGATACATTGAAGAGAAATTTTGGAGAAAGTTTTCAAAGTGTTCAAAGTTGCCAAAGTTGTCACCTTACATTTGAGATACTTAGAAGAGTTCTACAGGTTGCAAATAAGGGTTTCAAATTCATAAATCAATCAAGAAGTGTAGAGAAGACCTTGAGGACTAGGTTTAGACTTTGAAGTTCTAGAAAACCCTAACTGGACTAATATGCCGGTTCTAGTGTATGAGTCCTACTTTAGGTCAAAATTAAAGATTTTACAGATTCAGATACTCATTTGTTAGATTCATGTTTTTGAATAGAAACCTAGATTTGGGACTGATTCACCCAACCTAGCATATGAGTCCAAGCCAACATTAAAGTCACTATTTCCAACGTTTTAGATCCTCATTTAGTTATCTCCATATTCCCAAATGAACACATTCGATCTTACAAATTGTTATTCTATTTTACATGCATTTATAAGTCATTTAGTGAAAGATTGCATCATATTAGGATTAGGCATTACATCTTGCATTGAATTTTCCTTTCCAAGTCTTAGGTTGGTGGTGAACCCATCATTAGTTTACAATCAGCCCCTAGGCCACCCTATAAATAATTGGAAAGTGGGTGTTCTCTATGTCCTAAACCATTCGAAAGCACCCTATACCATTTTATGTTGTTTCAAAAACTATCCCTTAGAAACATGCCTCAACCTATGATCAAGCCTTCTATCCTTGTTGAAACCATGATTGAACTGAAAGACATTCCAAATAATCAAGACAAACCTAAGATATAACCTTTTCCTATCTCCTACAAAATACCAAGAGACAACCAAAACAATTCCATCACACCTCCTAAGGTAAAAAAATTCACAAAGCTAAAGAGAAAGTGGTTGAACAACCTCCTATGGTTCCTTCTGTTCCTCCCCTTAGGGAAGAAAAGAAACCTATGATTGATAAACCCTCTCCTACACAAACACAACATGGAAATATCATAGAAAATCCATAAATGCTAGAGAGTGTAGGCACAAATGTCATGCTCTTGCTCAAAGATTAAACGAAGAGAATAACAAAGAAAATAAACATCCAAACTTGATTGAAGCAATACATGATGAGTCTCCTTCTTCAATATAACAAAAAGATCCTATGTTGCAACCACACCAAGAGATAAATCCTTCTTTATACATTATCATTCAACCTCCTATTGTCATTAACTTGGACGATGATGATGAGATTACTAAAATTTATGAGGAAATGCATAATGAATTGAATACATTATTTTCCTCTTCTATGAGCTTAAATGATAATTCTTCTATGAAGAGTGATGACACTAGTTTGGCACTTGTTGTTGTCCCTTTGGCTAGTTTCCCACCTTCTATATATGATGAACACGATTGAGATGTGGACGAACTACTAATAGGTTGACTCACATGTGCCATACTAGTCTTTTGCATTGTTTTCTTTCTTTTTACATGTTCTTATATGTGATTGCATGTGCATAATGTGATCTCCCCGTACTATTCTATTTGATGTATCCCTCTCTCTTTATGGTGTTCCTTTATTTATATCTACATTTTTCTCTATGTTGTAAAACTTTTTCTTTATCTTTTCATTTGTCTTGTGTTTTACTTTGGGGATAATGGAAGGTGTTGAGACATTTAGATCTCTTCCAGGTTGACCCAAAATATTTTTCTTTGTTTTCACTCTCTTTGTGTCATTCTTCATGTTCCATGAGTATTTGGGGAATGATGATGATTCTGAGCTCTCTAAAAAACATTGTAGCAAGGATATACTGACCCCGAATCGATGGACCCCTTATGTGATTTTAGGATTTTATCTTGGGGGAAACCCCGTTTTGCATGACGTAGCTTCATTTGGAAACATATTACTTGGTATAGGGCTTTCCAAATAAGCTCTCATGTCCTCTTCATTGTTAGCATTTATCATTTTCTACTTTAAAGTAATTTCTCACAACATGGTATTTAGTAATTTATTTAAAGTGAGTGTTAGGATTAGGTTCCATCAACCTTGTAAATAATTTAATAAATTATTCTCCTAAAGTTTTTTGTACATTTACCCATAAGAGGTGAAACTGTTTGACCAATAGTAGTGAAAGAGACAATGTAAATGTAGTGTTACCATTACCATTTGTCCTTTTGGAAAATGACAAAATAGCTAGGCGTCCCACTTTGGAATCTTCTAGAATGAGGTTATTGGGTCAAAATAGGATGTTGTAAGAGCATCTATGACATGTATGGAATTTTTCATAGGATGCTATGACAGTATGATAGATTCCCTATGACAAAATATGCTATTATTGGACCCCAGGCGCCCGAGCATGATAAATGCCTTATGACAGCTGTAAGAGCATCCGTAAGAGGTTATTTTTTGTATTTTTGACCTGTGAATGGGGTTTCTATACCTGCACAAACACAATATTAGATCCAAATTCAAGATAGAAGCAACATTCCCCATGAAATTAGATTGAAACATCAAAATAGGAAAAGAAATGAAGAACAACACAATGAAAGCAATTGAATCCTATTCTAATGAGAAAAATTTCAATCCCATGGGGGAATTGGTGCCATTTATGTGTAGAAAATGGCCCTTTCCAAAATCCTTGATGTGATTTGATGAACTTAGATGATGATTCTTGATTCTTTGATGCTATTTACCAATAAACTTGGTAAAAATATGAAACTATGGTGAAAATGGATGAAGCTGCAAATGCAATTGAGTATAGTAAGCTTGCATGGATTGTGGATGGTCAATTCAATAGGAGATTCCCTATATTTATAGATTTGAAGAATGGGAGAATAGGCAAAATGGATGAATGTGGGACAAACGATCAACTAATGAGAGAAGGCTACTTATCCACATGTGATGGGAGGAGGAATGCGCACATTTGGATGAATGTGCACATAAATGAAGTTAGGTGGATTTTTGAAATTTGAAATTTTTTCTTGTGGAAGAGGACGTGGAAGAGAAGTTATTGCCACTTGGCTCAAGGAAAATGACAAGTAAGAGGATTTTAATGCCTTGTTGGATGTACTCATCCCCTTTTGGAGGGATTTTTAAATTTGAAGAATATTCCCTTTTGATGCCAAGTTGAGGGAAAAATGATGAATTAATAAATCAATTAAATTGATTTATTGGTGCAAGTTGCAAAATCTAAAGGATTGGAGTGATTAGGATTAGGATTAATCACAATTTGATCAATTTAAGTAGAAATTACATGATTTGACAATTTGACTTAGATTTTTGGATTAATTTAAATCAAATGTTGAGAGAAATAATGATTTAGATTTAATTAAATAAAGATTGCTTTATTTAATTAAAGAAGGTGATGTTAGATTAAATTAAATAAGGATTAATTTATTTAATTTAAAGAGATAACTTTAGAGATTTAATTAAAGAAAGTGAATTATTTAATTAAAAGAGAGACTATAGGATTAATTAAACAAAATGATCTATTTAATTAATGGAAGTGAATGAATTAATCAGATAAATTTGATTTATTTAATTAAGAGATGAAATGTGATGATTAGAAAGAGATGATTTAGGATGAACTGATGTTAGTAAGATCAGGATTGGATGTGTAGGATCAATTTGTAATTTTTTTCGTGTCTACATGACCATTTTCAAGGAGGGATGCATGGGTTTTTTGAGGTGGTATTACTACCTATTGTTTGGTGAAACCATGGTGTTTTTCATCCTCACAAATATCTATAAATTGGGGCCTTGACCTAGAGTTATTCAATGCAGTTTTACAGGTTTGCAGGGTAACATGTTGCTACCAAATTTTTACAGAGTTTGATAAGAGAAGTCTATTGCTGCATGTAATATTTCAGATTATCAGTAATATAATTACCTCTCTTTTTGTGGTGGAGTTTCTTCCCTTTGGGGTTTCTCCACGTAAATCTATTGTTGCATGTGTTATGATTTTTCTCTCTCTCTCTCTCTCTCTCTCATTCTTTCTTCACACTAAGGCTAAATGTTAATCTACATATTTTAGATTTTCATACACTTATTTAAGTTCATATTGCAAGCTTTCTTCACCTTGATAATCAACATTTGGTATCAGAGCTAACAATTGTGCTAAGGAAGGGACACTTTCCTTTTAAAGTGTTGAAGTTTTTTTGCTGTAGTGGGAGCTTTTGTGTTGTGGGTTTTGCAAATTTGTGAAAGATTGCATACCATGGCCTCCACCTCTCATCAAAATATTGAGAAGTTTAATGAAATTGGTTATGAGATGTGGAATTTGAAAGTAGAGGATCTCCTTGAGGAGACAGATCAATGGTTACCAGTTTTAGTTGAGAAGAAGCCATCTACTTCATCCTCGTCAGATGAAGATTGGAAGAAGCTAGACAAGAAGGCTCGAGGGACCATTCGGTTGTGTCTCATAGACTCTGTCCTCCTAAATGTCTCTACAAAAGACACAACATACAAGATTTGGAGGAAGATAGGTGAAACCTACCAAAATAAGAGTTTTTCTAACAAGTTGTATCTCAAAAGACATCTATATTCATTAAAGATTGATGGATGGTGATTCTATTGCTAAAAAATTGAATGATTTTAATTTGATTATAAGTTAGATTGCATCTATTGATGTTAAAATAGAAGATGAGGATAAATGCATTTTATTGATTTTCTCTTTGCTGAAATCTTGGGAATATTTAATTGTTTCTATAACAAGTGTTGGTGTAAAACCTAAGATGGATACTATTAGTCCTATACTTCTTTCAGAGGAGATGAGGAGAAAGACCATGTATAGTGGCTCCCAAGATGCTTGCATGTATGAGGTAGGTCCAAGGAAAAAGGGCCTAAAGGGGATACAAAGAAGGATAAGTCTAAAGGACGATCTAAGACCCCCAAAAAGAGTAGAGTGAAGTGTTGGAACTGTGGTAAATGGGGAAATGTGAAGAAGGAATGTAGAAACAAGAAAAAATATGTAGATTCCTCCATGGAAAAGTCCTTTGATAATGGTGATTCTAATGCTTTGATTATTTTAGCTAATATAGTTTGTAATGATGCTTGGCTTATTGATTAAGGTGATTCCTTCCATATGACTCCTCATAAGGAGTGGTTTTATATATACAAAGAATATGATGGAGAAGAGGTCTTCATGGGTGACAAAAATCACAAAATATTTTTGGTAAGGTAAAGGTAAAGTTGTGTTTCGGTGATGAGAGGGTTAAAATCCTTGATGATATTTTACATATTCCAGGACTTACAAAAAGTTTAATTTTGATTTCCAAGTTGAATGATTCTGGAATGAATGTGACATTCAAAAAGTTTGGTTGCATGATGGTAAGGGGAAGTTTGGTGGTTTCTAAAGGATATCAAACATGGAATTTCTTTAGGCTACATGCCTCTAACTTTTGTAATTCCTCTTTTGCAACTAGCACTAAAAATGCATGATGTTGTGACACCATAGATTGGGTCACATTGGTGAAAAAGGTCTTAGGACCATACTTGATAAGACACTAGTAGATGGTATTTCTAATTATTCTATTGGTAAAAATGATTTCTGTGAGAATTGTGTGGTCGATAAAAAAAATAGGTCATCATTCCCTAAAGGAACTAATAAAGCTAATGGATTGTTATACTAATTCATTCAGATGTATGTGGTCCAGTGGATACAAATTCTTTGGGTAGATATCGTTATTATGTTTCCTTCATTGATGATTACTCAAGATATACTTGGATCTATTTAATGTATACAAAATCTGAAGTTTTTGCAAAATTTAAGGAATTTAAGGCATTGGTTGAAAAACAAACAAATTATAAGATAAAAGTATTGAGATATGACAATGGGGGTGAATATTGTTCTAAGGAATTTGATGAGTTTTTCAAACATGCATGAATTGTTAGGAAAAATACTACACCTTATACACCCCCAAAAAATGGGGTATTATGTAAATACATGTGTCATAATACACTTCAATGATAATCATAAATAAGATGTTGTAATATAAGTTACAATTCGAGACTTAGGCAATCAGTTGCCTTAAGCTCTACAATACATATTTCAAGAAAATATAAAACATAAGAGAAGATGACATCGTTCGATCTTCAATCCAACAACATATCTTCATAAAGAAGACGAGAACATGGATTAGGCGCTTTTTCTGCCCAATCTCGAAGCTTACGCTTCCCCTAAATTCTTAAATCATTCAAAGAATACCCGACCCTACATGAATTACTTAGCAAAAAGCAGTCGAAAAGCAAGATGGAATATAGTGCATGTCTAGTATAACTAGTAAAACCACAAGCATTTTCATTTTTCTAATTCATTTAAGAAACAAGCAAGTTCAATACTAGGATATGGTAGAGAGTTCAATAATTCCATCTATTTCAATGGTCCTTAAGTTACTTGGCCAAGTAAAATGTCATGCATGACAAATAAAGTAGTTTTGGAAAAGCAAAACTACACTCTCTAATAACCCATATTTGACGATCGTCCCGAAAGGTAACTTTCCCAAAAACATAACATGCACATTCATTTATCAAGCATGCATGGTTCTAAATAGTCAAATACAATCTTTCAAAAAAAATAAAACTGAAATCTTGTTTGAAGTGAAAACAGTTTAAAAGTTGTTCTTTTCATCGTTTTAATCCATAAATGGCATTAAATTAATATTTAAAATGAGTAAATTAAATAATCAAAAATAAAATAAGGTGTATTTCTAGTATGTAATTAAATACATATTTAAAAATAGTCATAAAAGAGCACATGTTGTTTTATCTATTCACTCAATTAATTTGTTTCGTTTTCAATAAAATCATACTTTAATTTTAAATGATTTATTCTCTGTTTTCATACTTTCAGAAAATACATAAATAAATTAGTACTTTTCACAAATAGTTTTTAAAATAAATCGTTTCAGTTTCAGTTTCAGAAAGTTTTGTGTTTCAATGGCTAATTTCACTGATTTTAACCTCTGTTTCAAAATTATGTTAAAAATTTATAAGATATTTAGAGAAAATCCTTCTGTTTCTAATTCTTTCAAATCTGTAAATAACATTTTCTGTTTAAAATCCTTTTTAAATCTACATGAGGTATTTCTGTTTTGAATCTCTTCCTACATTTAATCGGCTGTTTCTCAGTGTTTTCAAATCAAAATCTTCCTAAAGTTTTCTGTTTTGGAACTTGTTCAAAGGAGTTTTGTTTTTCTGGTAATTTATAGTTTGATATTTAAGAATTCAAACGGGATTTGTAATAACATAAATAATTTTAAATAGCTTTGAAAATCTACACCATAAAATAACTATCTCATTCAAATTTATTCTATTCAGTCTTTGTTTATAAATTTCAGGATCCTACCTCGTAAATTCTGGAAATGAATTTTGAATTTCCTCTATTAATTTCTGAAGCTTCTCAGTCTCTCTGTGAATCTTCCTTGGTCTGTCAAATTCTTAACCCTATTCATAATCTCTCTTTGTATTTTTATTATTGTTTGGAAATCAAACCCCAACTCCCTTTCTTCTTCCCTGCCTCCTATCCTCTTACTATCATGGGCGCACCCTGCCTTGTCTCCCTGTGGCTTATCTTCCACTGCACCCTCTCTTACTTTCGGCTTGTGCCTGAAGAATGGAGAGTCTCTTTGTTTACTGCTACCTTCTCCTTGCGTACCCAAGACTCTTTCCTCCCTTAGGCCGCGCATGCACCAACCTTCTGCTCTACCGTGGGAAATGAAGAACTTGGTGGATGCGTGGAAAATGAGGTGAGTCTATTTTGCCTGGCCGAGCCTCTTCAAGACTTCTCCCTTGGTGCGTATGGTGAGTGGGGAAGTCAAACTTCCTGTGGCTGCATGGGTAATGGGATTCTCCTCCCTACTATGGTTGCATAACCCTCTTCCTGGCGGTGCCTATTCTCCTCTTTAGGAAGTGTGAAAATCTACAGTGTGTGGGGAGTGTAAACACAGTCCTTCCCTCTGCTTCCCAAACAAATAAATCCCTGTCAAAATCCAAAAATGGATTTCTAATTTGTTCTTTTTTTATCTCCAATTGAAATTCCAAATTTTTCTTTTGATTGCCTCCTCTTTCTCATGCATAGATAATAACAAGAAATGAGATCCCCAATTTGAGGTTGATCTCCAGATCAATTCTCTAACTCCAAGTTTCAAATTTGATTACTTCTCATATTAATTGAAGATATTTTTCTTCTTTTTGTTGAACTGATGTTTGATTTCAATTTCAAATTGACGTGATTTGTTTTCTAAATTGTTTTCAATTTGTTTCCAATAACTCCATTTTAGCTATTTGTTTAATTTCTACATTTAAATCTTTTCCTCTTTCATAATTTTCAAATAAAAACATATAATTTTAAAACACCACTTCTATTATATTTATTAAATTTCGCAATAAAAATCTATTTCCTTAAATTTAAAAATACAAGCATCATTATTTTCACACAATGATATAATATTGTTTTAAATAATTTGGTTATTTCAATAAGATCTATTTTCTCACAAATTAATAAAATCGTCATTTAAACAACATATATTTTTCCATATTTTGGAGAAATCAACAAAACTAGATTTAAAATTTGCAAACACAGGAATCACAAGAATGCATTAAAATATCAACTAAGTGAGTGCATGTGATTCCATCATACTCATAAATGTCTAATGGCTAAAATGACTCTACCTGATCGTTGTTCTTGCCTTCACTTGCACTCGATTTTTCATTAGTAATGACAAACCCCAAATTAAATAAAAATACATTCTGAATCTTTGTAATTGAATTTCAATTTCAATTTCACTTCAATTTGAATTTGAATTTAACTTTCATTTAAATAATCATTTAAATTAATATAATTAATCAAATGATTAAAATTTGCATTTAAAATAATCAATAAAACCTATACATGACAACCTTCCCCTCTTGGAAGAGACATCGTCTCAATGTCTTACTAATCATTAAATAAGCATAACATCACAATCAATAGAAAATTCTATCTCAGTCAGTAAAAACATAGTATCTCAATAGGTAAACATAGTGTCTCAATCATAATGAAATAGTAACTAACAACATAGTTCTCAAACATAAGCATAAGTAAATCATAGTAGCATCCACGGTATCAAAGTTCACAACATGTGTATCAAAAACTAGAGTATCAAGTATCTCCGCATAAAACAAATACTACTCTATGAAAGCAAATGAAGAAAATGACGGTCAATCGTCTCAAAATCCTCCCATGTAGCACTATTCTCAGTATACTGGTCCCACTGGACCTTGTATTGAGTACTATCAACAACTGGATTAGTGAATTCCAGTACATCAAAGGGTCCCATCAATCTTGGAGCCCACTTTGATGATTTCCCAAATTACGTAAGATTTACAAAACAGTCATCCTATACAGTAATGTTGTCCTTTCTAGACTTTGCTTCAAGTGTCCTTACTATCACATAGGAAAATCTCGTATGCTTCACACATACTCTCCCAAGAGCTTTATTCCATAAATACATCCTATATATAATAATAACTATACTTAGTGATCAAAATTCATTGGTCTGTGAATTTATCCTTAGTATAATCCATATGGAAGAGGAATGTTGATGTATTGTACACTACATCATGGGTCCAATCCTTTCCCTTGAATTTACATTGTTAGGCAACTCATAACCCAAGTCCATCTGCTACCTACACATTCATTATCCTTACCATAAAGTACTTTACCTTAATTACTTGTCTATCTCGAGCATAACCTTGCTCCTAGACACTTATCAATTTTAATACTGCTCCACACTTAAGCTTCGTTATCAATTAAGTTTAATCGATCACTTTTATCTATTATTTCATTTTTAACATTTTATCAAATCTATGATTATATCCAAGCCTTTTCAACTTTAATAGAGTTTCCTTTTTTTTCATCTAATAGTCCAAACGTCAATCTTTAGAGTTTACAATTCATTCAAGATTTAGTTCCCCATTTACTTATTTGACTAAAATAATATAAAAAACATTTATTCAAATGAATGTCTCATGGTATGATTTTGGTTACACACTCCCTATCATTATATGCTAAACTGAAACAAATTTTCAGATTTACTAAGTAACTACTTACCCACAATATATTATTTAGGGTCAAAATCCTATAAGTCGAGTTTCCAACAACTGTTGGTTTCTTTGATGAGTCCATCCACTAGAACATTATGATAATTCTACAGATCAAAGACAAATCAATTTGTCTTGTGTTCTACCATTTTCCTTCTAGAATCTCAAAAGAGTTACATGTCCTACCAATGAGGACTTCTGGTCTTCTTTTCCTCGCATACAAGATATTACTTTGCTACATTTCGTGCAACTTCTTATTCTATCTTCTTCCAGATGATAGTGGATCCTTATCCGACAATTCCCTTTTTCACTCCGATGTTCTAACTCTGACATTATTTTCCTCATTCCATTCTCGAATCTCCCAAATTTTGGACACATAGGTTCTTTTATATCCAACAATACTCTATCCTTTGACTGAGTGATAACCTATTTTGATCTTTCACTATTATTATTCTTCCGATAAATGGTCATAGGTTTTGCAGAGGTAATTCCCATTTATCTCAGGAAATCCATACCTTGGATTTTCTTTTGTCCTTGGATTATTTTTGAAGATGTAATTCATCTTTTAAATCAGTCTAATTTCCTTGATTTAATTTGGTACCGGTTTTTTTGAATTTTAATCCTTGTTCAATCACTTTGATCTCTAGATAATAAACAATTTAATTGCATACCTGATCGTTAAGCATAAGTATTCAAATCCATGAATTTATTAATCATAAGAGAGTCTCAACTTCCTTATTTCATTTTGAGCACAAGTAACAATTCTGACGTTCTTCTCCATAAGATTTTCAAAATTTCTTGCTAAGTGATAATTCTATGATGTTCTGTCATGACAATAAATGATTCCTTTTGAAAGTGTTTCTCTTTTATTATAAGAGCTGCTTAAAGTAAAGTCTTGGAAATAATACGACTTCCTTTAAGTTACTAGGCATCCTTTCTATGCTTCTATCCTTATAGAGTTTCATTAACTCCAATGATATTCAATCGCATGGCAAATCTTAGACCCAATATTCCCTTCCAATTCTTAGGATGGAATCCTTAATTGTTGACTAGTCCGATTGTTTATAGATTTCTCCACTTTATGTGGCTATAGTCAAGATCCAATAAGCAACTCATTCAAGTTTAATTCCTACTTATAGGTGTTAAAGAGTAATTCCACTACGTAATCCAACTTAATAGGTTTTAGTCTCATCATATGATCTCTCTCTTTATTTAATGAATTTCCTGTCCAAATTAGGTTATCTTTATCCCAAGGTTGCATTCAAGAGTACGGTAGTGATTAAGTGATTTAATCATTCTCATTAAGATATTTTGGTGTGGTTCACATAACGTCTCATCTTAATTTATTTTTCACTTCATCTCAATGGCTTAAATAGCCAACCTTTTTCTCGTCCATAGGTTTCTTAACATGTAGTGAGCTTCAATGTCAAGTTGTTTCACGACATGGATATATTTCATATCAAAATAACATTGTTATTAAATTCTCTATATAAGGTATATAGGAGTATAGAGACACTTTCTTCCAATCACGAGTCTCTAAGATCTTTCCTTGTCAATCCATAGACAATGATCTTCCTTATCATGATCCAGTTATTTGCCTATTCTTTTCTAGGGCATTGATAATAATATCCTTGATCTTTAGATCAAGAAATCATAAGGTATATAGATCATAATTCTTAACCTTTCCATTTGTCCTTTTTCCCTTGTGGTCATAAAATGTATGACTTAATTTTCCTTATGACTTACAAAGAAGTCATAACCAGGTTTTTGTTGGGTGGTGTACTTAACTTGAGTCAATCCACTCTCTTCCTTCCACCCCTTAGTGTTCCACAACTTTCGTTATTCTCACATTGAACTTCTAGAAATTTACTTGCTTCTTTGGAAAGGGTTTGTAATTCCTTCTTGTTGACTTTTTGTTGTTCTCTTTTATCTCATGGCATACCTTATTTACACTTTTCTCAAAGTTATATTTTTCATTGTTTTCTTTATCTCACAGATTCAACATATTGGATCATTCAGTAGGAGATCCAATGAATAATCAACAATTAATAATCTTCCATCTTCTTTCTAATATCCTTTTTAATGGAGGAATATCCATACTCACAAACCTCTTTTGTTGATGTAATTCTCAACTCAGAGTTTTGCTTTGCTTGCAACTTCTAGTGTCCTTACACATAGAGCCATGTTGCATTCCTTTTCCCTTTTGGAACCATTATTCAAAAAAAATTTGATTCCAAAAACTTCAATAACTTCTTTGATTTTGGTTGGAGAAACCTTGCTCATATCATTGATTGTTTCCTCTGACCGTTCTGGTCTTTTTTTAATTCCTCGCTACTAACTCTTTTCTAACAAGATCTTTATCTTAACACAAGAGTTTAAGTCAATAGTTCCCCAACCCTTAAGGATACTTCCTTCGTCCATATTCTACTTTTGAACAATCTAAAACTATGCTGACTTTGCATACGTAGATTCATAATGTTTACTCTAATCCAAGAGTTCCTGACTCTTTTACAGTTGTAGGTTGCTATAATTCAATTTATCTCATTCCTACTCATTCACTTTTTCTTAGAGTCATGTATGTACAGGTTATTTTTCATAACCTTCCTACATAACCCGATTGCATAGTCTTCAGCAATCCTAGGTTTTATCATAAGTTGTTGGTTTAAGAATTATGATTCCAGGGACGAATCTTTATCTAGCCCCTATTTACACAAAGTACTAATTCTTACATCTTCCTTTTCACTTCCTTCAGTTCTTTCTCTTACCATTCTGGCACAAGAACTTTTCAACCTTTATCTTTTGATAAGGTTTACGCATTATTGCGTAATGAGCTCATAGGTTGCAGTGCAAAACCTAGTTGCTCTAATACTAAATATAAAGTACGAAAATCTAAAATTCAAAACTTCGACAAAAATTTAAATAATTTCATTTATATTCAAAATAAAGTCGACAATTCATTTATTTAGACATCATAAAAGATGATTGATTCCAAAACACAATGACTTAAGTCAATAAGATAGATTCAATAAATAATTCCAGTTTAAATAGATACATGTGTCATAATACACTTCAATGATAATCATAAATAAGATGTTGTAATATAAGTTACAATTTGAGACTTAGGCATTTAGTTGCCTTAAGCTCTACAATACATATTTCAAGAAAATATAAAACATAAGAGAAGATGAAATCCTTTGATCTTCAATCCAACAAAATATCTTTAGAAAGAAGATGAGAACAAGGATCTGGCACTTTTTCCGCCCAACCTCGAAGCTTACGCTTCCCTAGAATTCTTAAATCAGTCAAAGAATACCCAACCCCGCACGAACCGCTTAGCAAGATGGAATCTAGTGCGTGCCTAGTATAACTAGTAAAACTACAAGCATTTTCATTTTTCTAATTCATTTAAGAAACAAGCAAGTTCGATACTAGGATATAGTAGAGATTTCAATAATTCCATCTATTTCAATGGTCCTTAAGTTACTTCGCCAAGTAAAATGTCATGCACGACAAATAAAGCAGTTTTGGAAAAGAAAAACTACACTCTCTAATAACCCATATTCGACACCCATCTCGGAAGGTAACTTTCCCAAAAACATAACATGCACATTTATTTATCAAGCATGCATGGTTCTAAACATTCAAATACAATCTTTCAAAAACAATAAAACTGAAATCTTGTTTGAAGTGAAAACAGTTTAAAAGTTGTTCTTTTCATCGTTTTAATCCATAAATGACATTAAATTAATATTTAAAATGAGTAAATTAAATAAATAAAAATAAAATGAGAAGGTGTATTTCCAGTATGTAATTAAATACATATTTAAAAATAGTCATAAAAGAGCACACGTTCTTTTATTCTATTCACTCAATTAATTTGTTTCGTTTTCAAAAAAATCATACTTTAATTTTAAATGATTTATTCTCTGTTTTCATACTTTCAGAAAATATATAAATAAATTAATACTTTTCAAAAACAGTTTTTAAAATAAATCGTTTCAATTTCAGTTTCAGAAAGTTTTGTGTTTCAATGGCTAATTTCACTAATTTTAACCTTTGTTTCAAAATTACGTTAAAAATTTATAAGATATTTAGAGAAAATCCTTCTGTTTCTAATTCTTTCAAATCTGTAAATAACTTTTTCTGTTTAAAATCATTTTTAAATCTAAATTTAAATGAGGTATTTCTATTTTGAATCTCTTCCTACATTTAATCGGTTGTTTCTCAATGTTTTCAAATCAAAATCTTCCTAAATTTTTCTATTTTGGAACTTGTTCAAAGGAGTTTTGTTTTTCTGGTAATTTACAGTTTGATATTTAAGAATTCAAATGGGATTTGTAGTAAAAAAAATACTTTTAAATAGCTTTGAAAATCTACACCATAAAATAACCATTTCATTCAAATTTATTCTATTCAATCTTTGTTTATAAATTTCAAGATCCTACCTCGTAAATTCTGGAAATGAATTTTGAATTTCCTCTGTTAATTTCTGAAGCTTCTCAGTCTCTCTGTGAATCTTCCTTGGTTTGTCAAATTCTTAACCCTATTCAAAATCTCTCTTTGTATTTTTATTATTGTTTGGAAATCAAACCCTAACTCCCTTTCTTCTTCCTTGCCTCCTATCCTCTTACTGTACTCGACGCACCTTGCCTTGTCTCCCTGTGGCTTATCTTCCACTGCGCCCTCTCTTACTTTCTGCCTACGCTTGAAGAATGGAGAGTCTCTTTGTTTACTGCTGCCTTCTCCCTGTACACCCAAGACTCTTTCCTCCCTTAGGCCACGCATGCACCAGTTTTCTGCTCTTGCATGGGAAATGAAGAACTTGGTAGCTGCATGGTAAATGAGGGGAGTCTATTCTTCCTGGCCGCGCCTCTTCAAGACTTCTCCCTTGCTGCGTATGGTGAGTTGGGAAGTCAAAATTACTCTGGCTGCATGGGTAATGGGATTCTCCTCCCTGCTGTGGTTGCATACCCCTCTTCCTAGCAACGCCTATTCTCCTCTTCCAGAAGTGTGACAATCTGCAGTGTGTGGAAAGTGTAAACACAATCCTTCCCTCTACTTCCCAAACAAATAAATCCCTGTCAAAATCCAAAAACGGATTTCTGCTCTTTTTTTATTTTTATTTTTTATCTCCTATTGAAATTCCAAATTTTTCTTCTGACTGCCTCCTTCTCTTTCTCATGCATAGATAATAACAAGAAATGAGATCCCCAATTTGAGGTTCATCTCTAGATCAATTCTCTAACTCCAAGGTTCAAATTTGATTGCTTCTCATATTAATTGAAGATATTTTTCTTCTTTTTGTTGAATTGAAGTTTGATTTCAATTTCAAATTGACGTGATTTATTTTCTAAATTGTTTTCAATTTATTTCCAATAACTCCATTTTATCTATTTGTTTAATTTATACATTTGAATCTTTTCCTCTTTCATAATTTTCAAATAAAAACATATAATTTTAAAACACAACTTCTATTATATTTATTAAATTTCGCAATAAAAATCTATTTCCTTAAATTTAAAAATACAAGCATCATTATTTTCACACAATGATATAATATTGTTTTAAATAATTTGGTTATTTCAATAAGATCTATTTTCTCACAAATTAATAAAATCGTCATTTAAACAACATATATTTTTCCATATTTTGGAGAAATCAATAAAACTAGATTTAAAATTTGCAAACACAGAAACCACACGAATGCATTAAAATATCAACTAAGTGAGTGTGTGTGATTCCATCATACTCATAAACGTCTAATGGCTAAAACTACTCTACCTAATCATTGTTCTCGCCTTCAATCACGTTCATCTGTTCTTGCGTTCACTTGCACTTGATTTTTAAATTTCATTTTAATAATCATTTAACTTAGTATAATTAATCAATATCATGATTATAATTTACATTTAAAATAATCAATAAAATCTATACGTGACATAGCATAATGAATGAACTGTACATTAATGGAAAGAGCTAGGAGCATGTTAACTAGTGCTAAGTTAGATAAATATTTTTGGGCAAAAGCTGTTGGTACTACTTGTTATTTAATTAGTAGATCTCCTTGTAAAGATCTTGTTGATAAAACACCTTATGAAATGTGGTTGGGTAAAAATCCTCCAGTTTCACATTTAAGGGTCTGTGGTTGTGAGGCTTTTGTTCATGTGCCTAAAGAGAAGTGGTCTAAATTGGATCCCAAATATCAGAAATGTATCTTTGTAGGTTATGGTGAAAATGTTAAAGGTTATAAACTTTGGAATCCACTAACACGTAAGATGATATTTTCTAGAGATGTAATTTTCAGGGAATTTAGAGCTAACTCTGAAGATGAGAAACCAAAGGAAAATTCAAAGACAATGCATTTTAAAACTAAAAAAGAAGATGCACATGTGGAAGAACAAAGATATGGACAAGGAGATGGAGAAGAAGAAGAGAGTTATGAAGAATCTGTTGTAACAGAAGAAGTTGAAAACAAGGAGGGTGAACATGAGGATAAACCTCTTACTCTAGCTTTGAGAAGGTCCATAAGACATCAAAATCTAGTTGACAGGTATAGCCCACCTGATTTTCATTGTAAATTTGCTTTGTTAAGTATTGATGATGAACCTAGATCTTTTAGGGTGGCTATCTCTTCAAAAGAATGTGAGTCTTGGATGTAGGCCATGCAGGATGAGATGATTTCCTTAAAAAACTTTGAAACCTAGGATCTTGTTAGTTTTCCCAAAGGAAGAAAGGCCATTGGTTGTAAGTGGGTATATAAAAATAAGTTTTGTGCAAATGGTAAGTTGGAATGGTACAAGGCCATATTACTCGGGTGAACCCACAAGAGTGGTTTATAATTTGAGTGAGGAAGGAAAACTTGCAAAAAATGACCCCATGCAAAAAAAATGGTTTTTGGGGTTTGAATGAAACCATAGGTTCGAGCGAACCAAAAAAGAGTTTGAATGAATTCTGGTTTGAGAAAACTTGTTAAATACAAGGTCCCACCATTCCTGCCAAAAAACACAAAGAAAAACATGTTTTGAAAGGGGGTTTGAATGAACCCTAGTTTGAGCGAACTCCTGGGGGTTCACTCAAACCCCCCCTTTCCCCCCTTCTCCCCCTGAGACACCAAAAAAGTCTAGAATTTTGCGCTTCAATGCTCAGGTTGAGGATGAAATGGAGGAGACTTCACGAACCCAACTGGATGATGGTAGTCCTTGGAACGAGCTATCCAACTGATATAATTTTAATATGTTTTGGTTTTATTATGTATTTGGTTTTTTAGTTTTATTAAACATAGGATTTTCATTGAAAATCAAGCTCTCTATTCTGCACATGTGGAAAAATAGTAGATTATCAATTTTATTTTCTAAATATGAGTGCACCAGATATTGAAGTCCTTGATCCAATAAAAAAAAATTGAATTTCGATACATACAAAAAACATTACGTTGTATACGGTTTGCCTATGTCTGAATTTTAATTGGTTTGACTTCAAAACTTGATTAAGGAAAAAATATTCAATAAAAAACTATGAGACCAATTGGAATCACTAGATATTAGAGTTACAAATCTAAATTTGAAAGAATTATAATTTTATCTTTCATGGAAAAAAAATTATGTTGTATATGGTGAGTGTCACTCCTTAAAAATGTTGTTTTCTGAAAAAAACTAGTTTTCGAAGGAGATGGAAAAAGAAGTGAAATCTGATTCCAAAAATTTTGAAAAAAATAAATTTGGAATCTATAGACAAAATTTCACAAATCACTAGTTTGCATAATCTTCAAATTCCTCACGGTTTAGCCGCTATAGGTGCCCAAAAGTGAAGATTTAGTTAGAAAAAATTATTTTAGTGTCCAGTTTGGCCAAAAATTGGAAACCACTATTGTGGGATCACCCAGTGGTCAAGGGATACTCCTAGAGTGAGGGAGCTATTTTTGATGAAATATTATCTCCTATTGCTAAGTTAACTTGTATTAGATTCCTTTTATCCATTTCTATTGCTTATGATTTAGAAATAGAACAAATCAATGTTAAAATTGCTTTCTTGCATGGGGAACTTGAGGACGAAATTTATATGCAACAACTTGACAGTTTTGTTGTGAAAGGAAAAGAACACTTGGTTTGTAGGTAAAATGATCTCTATATGGCTTAAAACAGTCACCTAGGGTGTGGTACCAAAATTTTGATGCCTTTTCATTAAAGTTGATTTTTTTTAGAAGTGAAGAGGATCACTGTGTTTATTTTAAAGTTATTGATGATCAAATATTGATTATTGTCTTATATGTGGATGATATGTTATTCATTGGTAACAATAAGGCAATGATTAGGGAACTTAAAAATCATCTTTCTGGAACATTTGATATGGAATATTTAGGGGCTACTAAATATATTCTTGGTATGGAAATCATTAGGGATCGGGTTCACAAAAAGCTTTGGTTAAGTTAGAGTAAGTATGTTAACACTATTTTGTAGAGATTTAATATGTAGGACTGTAGATCAATAAATATTCCATTTCTTGTTGGTACTAAGTTAAGTTTAGATATGTGTACTAAATCATATGATGATATTGATGAAATTTCTAATGTTCCTTATGCTAGTGCTATTGGTAGTTTAATGTATGCAATGGTTTTTACTAGACTAGATATAGCCCAAGCAGTGGGAGTTCTAAGCAAGTTTATGTCTAAACCTAGTAAAGAACATTGGAATTTTGTTAAAAGGGTATTTAGATATTTGCAAGGCATTTCTGATTACTATTTGGTTTATCATGGTACTGATAATGTTGATAAGTCATTAGACACACAACGTTTTGTTGATGTAGATTGGGAAGGTGACTTGGATAGTTGAAGGTCCACTAGTGGATATGTGTTTACTTTATTTGGAGGTGTAGTGAGTTGGATGAGTAAAAGAAAACCTACAGTTGCTTTGTCCACCACTAAAGCAAAGTATATGGCTGTTACACATGCCTCTAAGGAGGTGGTTTGGTTACAAAAACTTGGTAATGGTATTGGTTTTGATTGCATGATAGTGATGATCGGATGTGATACTAAGAGTGCCGTATGTTTAGCTAAAAATCCTATGTATCATACTTTTACTAAGCATGTTGATGTTTGATATCACTTTGTGTGAGAAATGGTTGAGAATAGACAAGTCTTATATGAAAAATTTGAAACTTTGGATAATGTTGCAGATTTTCTTATGAAGCTAGTCACCATAGATAAATTCTCTTGGTGCAGGAAGGCCATGGGCCTTGATCACTGTACTTGATTCTATGTAATTGTATCTCTATGGGCGTAATTTAAAATGTATGATGTCAAGTGGGAGAATGTTAGGATTTAGGTGCCATCAACCTTGTAAATCCTTTACTTAATTATTCTCCTAAATTTTTTCTTACATTTACCCATAAGAGGTGAAACCATTTGACCAACGGTGGTGAAAGAGACAATGTAAATGTAGTGTTACCATTACTGTTTGTTCTTTTGGAAAAGGAAAAAATAGCTAGACATCACACTTTGGAATCTTCTAGAATGAGGTTGTTGGGGAAAAATAGGGTGTTGTAAGAGCATCTATGACATGTATGAAAGTTTTCATAAGATTCTATGACATTATGGCAGATTCCCTATGATAGAATATGCTATTCTTGGACCCTAGGCACTCATGCATGAGAGATGCCTTATGATAGTTGTAAGAGCATCTGTAAGAGGTTATTTTTGGTATTTTGACAATTTTCAAGGAGGAAGGCATGTATTTTTCTAGGTGGTATTACTGCCTATTGTTTGGTGAAACAATGGTGGTTTTCATCCTCACAAATCTCTATAAATTGGGGCCTTGAGCTAGAGTTATTCAATTCAATTTTACAGGTTTGCAAGGTAATAGAGTGTTGCTAGATTTTTATAGATTTTGATAAGAGAAGTCTATTTCTACATATAATATTTCATATTATCAGTAATATACTTGCCTCTCTTTCTATGGTGGATTTTTTTCCCTTCGGGGTTTCTCCACCTAAATCTGTTGTTGCATGTGTTATGATTCTTCTATCTCTCTCTCTCTCATTCTTTTTTCACACTAAGGATAAAGGTTAATCTACATATTTCAGATTTTCATACACTTATTTAAGTTCATATTGCAAGCTTTCTTCACATTGATAATCAACAATGGGGGAATACATTGAAATTAAATTATTTTTCATTTTACAACTCATGTTTCATTGTGTAGTCTTCTTATTTGATGCAATGCGTCTTTCTTTTTGTGTTAACATTGGGTGTGATTTCCCTCAAGAGCATGATCACTTTTAACATATTATATTCCTCTTAGTGGCTTAATGTGATGAACTACATCCCCTAAGTTATGAATCTTCTATTCTTCAATTGATCCTCTCTTGGAGACATTAGGCATGATGTCCACTAAGTTAAGACCTTACATGAACTAAGAAAAACTCCTTTGAATATATATTACACTATTTTTCATTTAAAACATCTGTTATATGTCCATCTTGCATAACACACTTTGCTTGCCTATGGATCCATCATGTTTGTTCATGGGTGTCAAGCGTACAAAGTTTTTCTTTCCTCATGAATCTTGTTGTATGTGTTGGGTGGTGCCTTATCAAAATTATTTGGAGATATAGCTTTGGTATGGTCACTGTACGGGATCTAAACTTATTCATGACTTTCCCATAGCCACTTTCTTGTTTGTGTGAGCACATACTGGCTACGTGCGTATGTGTCTCACTGGGGGGCTCACAAAGTGGACAGCTTGAGGTTCCACTAGCCCTTGTGAGGGTGTATTTTTTTTCATAGTGGACATCATGTTCCACTTGTAAACATTTTGGATAAACAACTTAGATCTGATCCACATCGTGTTAGACAAATGGTCAAGGCTTGATCCACCCATCATTTTTTTTGTTTTTCTTTCTTCTTTTTGTCTTTGGTAGTGTATGCTTGTACCTTGTTGTTGCTCCTTACATTATTTACATATGTGTTATTTTTTTCCCATGTTGGTTTGTCATAGGAACTTGATCTTGGGGGCTTGATCATCCCTCTTGATCGTTGTTGTCCTATCTCACTAGCATTGGTATATTTGGACCCCTCTTGATGTGAGTTTGTCTACTTTAGTGTGAGTTTGAAGAAAGTTCCTCCTCTCACTAAAGTGTGGGATAAATGTAATGTAGAAAAATGTATCCCTTTAAATTTTCACACTTTTTTGGGTCCTCCCTGCTAAAATTGGGCTTCTTTATGCCTTATTTAATGCATCTTTTCGAGGATAATCTTGACAATTATCAAATAACCAATCATAATTTCATGATTTTGGGGTTGTGTCCTAGATTTAGTGATTTGGTACTCATACACCACCTTGGGCGTATGGGTACCACCTAAGTTTCAAGGCCTAATCTTGAATTTGGCATTAAACTTAACTTTTCCTGAAATTTGTGTCACGAGCCTAAGCTACTGGGACTCATATGCTCCAAATGGTGTATGAGTCCTACTTAGCTTAGACCTATTTCAAATTCAAATTCTTGGTGGGATTTTATTCTCCTAGATATGATGTTGGCTTGTAGAGTTAATTTCAAGAAATTTGGCATAAACAAGTATAAATACAAGGTTATTTCACATATTTTCTCCTAGCAAGTTTACAAGTGACCTAACAATTCAAGTATTCAAAAATTATAGAAAATTTGTGATAAAGAGAATTTAAGAGCTAATTATCAAGCATTTTGGAGCTATATTCAAGGTTCAAGCATCATGTCATTGACAATCATCATGCATCAAGTTTGGTTTTGAGCTAACATTTGTGATGTAGGTATTTCATGATTCATGCAAGCATTCAAGTCAAGATCCATAACATATAATCAAGAGTCGAGATCTACATTCATGCTAGCCATTTCATACAAGATTGCAACATTCATTTCAAGGGTTAGGTGAGTTGTAGCATATCTTATTTTTTCACTCATCATTCCTTCATTCTATTTGATTTCATTTCAAGGTTTGATTACTAAAATAGGCTTTGACCAAGGAAAACCCCTATCCACTAACAAAACAACATTTTCCCCTCTTTGATGTATGATTTGAAGATTTAGGTTGAAGATCAATATTGGATAAAGTTGTGAAAGTTACAAAGTTGTCATATTTCTTGCAAGATTATGGAAAGTCACTTACAAATTAGAATTCAGAGTTTCAAAATCAAAGATTAGAAGGGAGAGAAGCTACAAAAGATCACTAGAGGATATCAGTGTTTCAGATTGACCTTGATACTGGGACTAAATCACCACAACTGGTGTATGAGTCCCAGAATACCATTGTTCACTTTTTTTGTAGATCTTGGTTTACTAGTGTAGTATAGTAAAATGCATACCCTTGCATTTTCACACTTGTTTGGGCCCTCCTTGCTTTATTTATGCTTCTTTATGGCTTAATTGGTCCTATTTTGCATTCACAAGCCTAATAAACTATATATTTTTATGGAAAATCCTGATAAACCTCAAAAGATAAATGATAATTTAATCTTTCTATCTATGTGTCCTTGATTTTTGGACTAGGAATAAAATTCCACCTAGGGCATCTTTGTCCTTAATAGGTCTTGGGACCTTGATTTCAAGGCATCTTGAATTGACCCCTTTTTGGAGTTTACGCCTCGACATTTGAGCCTTGGAACTAAGATGCCACCTAGTGCATCTTATTCCTCCTTGGCTTATTTGTAGGATCCAATTTCAAATTTGGGTAGGATTTAGCCTCCTTTAATTAATGATTTCATATGTCAGCTTGTTATGGTGTAATTTTGAGATATTAAGCATGAATAAGAATAAATACAAGGTTCCTTCACTCATTTTCATCTAAGAAAGTTGGGAGAGCATTCCTAATAGCATATTTGAGTTCATAAGAGCATTCAAGAGAAATTCATCAAGTATTTGGATCCATCATCTAGATTCAAGCATCATGTCAAGGGTTTATTGCATCCATTCATGTTGAGCCAAGATTATGGATGCAACATTGAAGATCTATCTACAACCATTGTTCACATCAAATCCAAGGATCCATGATCTACGTTATTCATGGAAACTACATGGTAGATTGCATATTTGCTTCACAAGACATAATCCAAGGTGATATCATTTACATATTCCATGTTTCATGACTCATTTCATCATTTGGTTTAATTACCTATAAGGGGTTTGACCGAGGAAAACCCCCATTCAATAACAATCAAAAAGTTTTCCCTCTCTTGTGTGTTTGTATTTTCAGATCTAGGTTGAAGACTTGAAGATCATTTGGAGTGCAAGATTGAAAACTTTCAAAAGTTACATTGCAAAGTTGTCATCTTCACGAAAATTCACCTACAGGCCAAATCTGGAAATTTCAGGACCTTAGATCTGGGGAGAATTAAGTAAAGACCCTGGAGCTCAGGACCACATTAAGAGATTTCATAAATTTAGAATGGGACTAATATTCCACCTAGGGAATCTTAGTCCTCCATGGGGTATTTTTCAGAAATTCTATCGGATTCTATTATGGCATCCGAAGACTTCACATTTGCCTTGAAAAACAGCAGTAGGACTAAGACAATAGTAATGGAATCTTAGTCCTCCATAGCATATTTTGAGAGCTTCTTTGAATTTCCGGAATCCTCACAACATCTCTAGACTTCCTAGGTACACATACCCTATCTTGGTGTAGCTTAATTTCATCATTTGTACTCATTAATTGGCTTAAATTACAAGCTTTTGTGAGTTGAATGTTAAAGTGTCTTTTCCAAGATTTTGCTTGGTGGTGAACCCTTAATTTATCTATACCCTAGGACAACACTCTATAAATTATCTTGCATCTATTCCATCCATGAGGTAGAGATATCCAAGGATTTCTTCCATCCATTGAATGATTAATTGTGATTTTGGGTATCCTAGGTCCTAAACCCTAAGTGGTACCCAAATCCTTTAAATTATTTTGGTGAACACAACTTTTTCTTTTTAGAGCATTCAATTTTTGATTTGGAGAATATAAAGTCCTAGATCTAGATTGCATTCATTCTTGCATTGCACCTTGCATTAGTGAAATTGCATCTAGAGTTTCTCATACTTAGTAAAAGTGCATTTATGGTTTCTCTTTGTCCTTATCATAGTCATGGGGGTATGACATTGATATGGACCTCTTGCAGCTCACCTTGTGGAAAAATATCTCCCACTAACCCTTGTGAGCATGTGTTTAGTTTCCATAGTGGAAAAAATATTCCACTTGTAAAACTCTTCAGCCTAGACCCGATCCACCACATTGGACAACCAGTCGAAGCTTGATTCGTGACATTTTCCTTTTTCCTTTTTATTTTTCTATCCTTGATGGTGTATGTTGGCAATAAGGTTTTGGCTTCATATATCATCCGCAAGTGTGTTCCTTTGTGCCTATGTTGGCTTTTCATAGGATCTCAATCCTGGAGGCTTGATCATCCCTATTGATCATTTTCATCTGATCTTACTAACATTTGTGCATTTTAACCTCTCTTGATTGTGTGGTTGGATAATTTAGTGTGAGTTTGAAGCAAGTTCCTCCTCTCATTAAAGTGGGGGCTAAATGTAGTATAGTAAAATGCATACCCTTGTATTTTCACACTTGTTTGGGCTTGCCTTGCTTTATTTATGCTTCTTTGTGTCTTAATTGGTCCTATTTTTCATCCACAAGCATAATAAAATATATATTTTTATGGAAAATCCCGAAAAACCTCAAAATATAAATGATAATTTAATGTTTCTATATGTGTGTCCCTGATTTATGGACTGGGACTAAACTGCCATGTAGGGAATCTTTGTCCTCCATAGGTCTTGGGACCCTAATTTCAAGGCATCTTGAATTGACCCCTTTTTGGAGTCTATGCCCAAAGATTTGAGCCTTGGGGCTAAGATGACACCTAGGGCATCTTAGTCCTCCTTGGCTTATTTTCGAGATCTAATTTTGAATTCAGGTGGGGTTTAGCCTCTTGTAATTAATAATTTCATATGTCATCTTGTTGTGGTGTAATTTCAGGATATTAAGCATGTATAATTTTAAATACAAGGTTCCTTCACTCATTTTCATCTAATCAAGTTGTGAGAGCATTCCTAATAGCATATTTAAGTTCACAAGAGCATTCAAGAGCAATTCATAAAGCATTTGGATCCATCATCTATATTCAAGCATCATGTCAAGGGTTTATTGCATCCATTCATGTTGTTGAGCCAAGATTGTGGATGCAGTATTGAAGATCTATCTACAACCATTGTTCACATCAAATCTAAGGATCCAAGATCTACATTATTCATGGCCACTACATGGTAGATTGCAGATTGCTTCACAAGACGTCATCCAAGGTGATATAATTTATATATTTCATGTTTCATGCCTCATTTCATTCACTTCATCATTTGGTTTAATTACCTACAAGGGGTTTGACCAAGGAAAACCACCATTTGCTAATAATCAACACCTTTTACCTCTCTTGTGTGTTTGTATTTGCAGATCTAGGTTGAAGACTTGAAGATAATTTGGAGTGAAAGATTGAAAAGTTGCAAAATTTGCATTGCAATGTTTTCATCTTCACGAAAAATCACCTATAGGTCAGATTTGGAAGTTTAAGGACCTTAGATCTGGGGAGAAGTAAGTGAAGACCTTGGAGCTTAGGACCACATTCAAAGATTTCAGAAATTCAAAATGGGACTAATACACCACCTAGGACATCTTAGTCCTCCATAAGGTATTTTTTGAGAGATTCTTTAGGATTTTGTTCCAGCATCCGAAGACTCTGCATCTGCCCCAAAAAATAGCAGCATGACTAAGATGACAGTAAGGACGTCTTAGTTATCCATAGCATATTTTGATAGCTTCTTTGCATTTCCAGAATCCTCACAACATCTCCAAACTTTCCAGGTACACATACCCTAACTTGGTGTAGCTTAATTTCATCATTTGCACTCATTATTTGAATTACATTACAAGGTTTTGTGAGTTGAATGTTAAAGTGTCTTTTCCAAGCTTTTGCTTGGTGGTGAACCCTTCATTGATCTATACCCTAGGACAAACCTCTAGCAGTTATATTGCCTCTATTCCATCATTGAGGAAAATATCTCTAAGGGTTTCCTCCATCCATTGAATGATTATTGTGATTTTGGGTATCCTAGGTCCTAAACCCTAAGTGGTACCCAAATCCTTTTTAAATCAACTAGTTATAGATTTTGGATCTAGCTCAAAACCTTAAACTAGGAATAAATTGCCCCTACTTGGGTATGAGTCCTAGTGTGCATAAAAAATCATAATTTCAGGATTGTAGAACTTGTTTCAAACATCTTCAATTTTCCAGATGCACCTCTATTCATTTGCAGTTCACTATTCTGATTTTGAGCTTGATTTCCTAGGTTACATAGCTAGATTTGCATATCATTTACATTTCCTTCTTTCTAATATTTTTCTTAGTAGTGAACCCCCTTTTGTCTTTAATCACACCCAAGGAAACCATCTTGACCCTAGTCTATTCCTCAATCAAATCAATTGGTAGAGGGATCTTGATTTCCTTTAAGAACTAAAGTGAAATAGGAGGCCCTAAATCCCTAGTTCCATTTGCCAAAAGGTGGAACCCTATTTCCTTGCTTTCACCTTGTATTTGTACTTGTTTATGCCCAATTTCCCAAAATTACAACACTACAAGCCAACATTCAGAATTTGAATCTAAGGATAATAAAATATCACTAAGAAATTGATTTAAAATAGGTCCTAGGTTAAACCAAGAATCATACGCTAGGTTGGGTGTATGAGTCCCAGAGGCTTAAACTTGGGACACATACTTCAAGAAGTATTAAGTTAAAGGTAACATTTTAAATTAGGCCTCAAGACCTAGGTGGGACCCATACGCCCAAAGGGGCGTATGAGTCCCAGATCCCTAGATCTGGAACACAACCAAAAATATTAAATTATGATTTTCTATTTGTTAAATGTCAGGATTATCCTTAGAAAACTGCATTTAATTAGGCTTGTGGATGTAAAAATAGGACCAATTAAGACATAAATGAGATAAATTTTAGAAGGGAGGACTTTAAAAGTGTGAAAATATAAGGGATACATTTTTCTACACTACATTTAGCCCCCACTTTAGTGAGAGGATGACCTTGTGTCAAACTCACACTAAAGTAGAAAAATTCACATCAAGAAGGGTCCAAGTGTACCAATGATAATGAGATAGGATAATGACAATGAAGAGGGATGATAAGCCTCAAGGATCAAGATCCTATGACAAACTAACATAGGCACAAAGGAACACAAATGTGAATGATGTATGAAGCAACAACAAGATACTAGCATTCAATGTCAAAGACATTAATAAAAAGAAAAAAGAAAAGAGGGGTGGATCAAGCCTCAATAGTCTATCCATCATGATGTGGACTAGGTCTAAGTTTCTTGTCCAAAAAGATGCTTGCAAGTGGAACATGATGTCCACTATACAAAGAAAATGCATGCTCACATGGGCTAGTGGAATCCGATATCCACTAGGTGAGCCCCCAGAAAGGTGAGAGACACATGCACACGACCAATATGGAACACACACATAAGAAAGTGGCTATGGGAAAGTCACGCTTATGGTTGTATCCCATAGGTACTAACTATTGATCTGATGATTTCACTTGCAACAATAGGGCAAATAAAAATATTCACAAACAAACCGCAAAGAAGCCTATCCTTCTTGGAAGATATGGAATGAGACAATCTCAAAGCAGAAATCTGCCTAGACAAAACAAAAAGATTGGCTCAATTCAATCCCAAGTCTCTGGTAATCAGTTCATGATCATACTAGGTTCACTTCAGGGTATGATGTGAGTTTTCTGTTAATCTCAAAGGGAATATGTTCGTTTATTTTGGTTTTATCAAAGATCATAAGATTTTACAAAAGACTTCCAATTCATTCATAAAAATAACATCATTTAATCAAAAGATTTAAAATAATGTTCCATGAAAATCAAAAATTTCATTTGCTATCACTTAAGTAGATTTATCTTTAAGCATTCAACAATTTTCAATATAAAATGAAATATTTTCAATAAATTTTCATCCATTCATCTATTTTTTGGAACATTTTCAAAATTTAAGCATCTATTCTAAAATAAAGCATAAACAATATTGAAATTAAAATCTCTCCTGGTTATTCTCCACACATGCCCTAAAGAATTAATTAAATCAAAGTAAACCACTTTATACTTCACCAGATCGTTTCACAACTACATATAAAATGGTGCAAGATTTTAAAGAGAGGGTTTTAGTTTGGACACTGAGTAGTTTTTGTATGCACCCTTAAATGATGCAACATATAGTCTTGTTCAATGGAACTAACAAAACCAGCTACAAAAGATCCATGAGATAGGTAGCTATCAAATTGGATATGATATTAATCAATGTCTATGTGCATACAAATTTTTAGATCGGAATGGTTCAGAAAACAGGAAAAAAGAACAAAAATTAGAGAAGTTTTAGCTCTTTCGACATCCAAAAATTCTAAATTTAAATGAAAATAAAGCAACAAATGGCCTTTTATATAAACAAGGCCTCAAGAGTTTAAACTTAAAGTCTTTCAGAGAATGAAAAATAACGAATCAAAATGTAGCACGTGGCATATGCCAACTATCATTTAGAATATTCTAGATGAAGTCAAAGATTTGACTTCGTTAGCAGTAACACTCTTCACTTTGTACTCCGGTATGTAATACTTCGCATAAAACAAGGCTATCAACACCCTTCCAAATACCAGACAAAATACATCCACCGGGATCGAGAATGACCCGCAAAATGACAAAACAAACATTATCGTAATACCTTAGATATCTGGTATCTTTTATCATTCAAGACTCAGGCTCAGACTCTTTTCTTTGTCTTTCCTTTCTCGATACTCTCAAAAAGAGCCTAATATTTGATGCATATGATCTTTTGAGATTCCTTTTATAGCTTTCCAAGTGAGTTTAAGCCTGGTATATTCTTTTGATACTTGAATTATTATATCATTTATCCGTGCTCTATTTGTTTCATATTTATCTATAGTGTTCCTACACTGTATGATCTCATCAATAACCTCCCGAGTTAATAACTGAATAGGGTCTCTGTTTATTCTTTCGATCCATTCCTTGAAATATTTATCTTCCTTACCCTCCTGTCCTAATGTTTGAGGATCAAAACTTTGACATGCTAACAACTCAATAAAATCTTGATACTTATCAAGCAATATTTTACTTTCCACGATGAATTTTTCAAATCCTTCAACACATTGTATCAACATGTCACCTTCCCACTTCAATTGTTTCTTCCATTTTTCTCGCAATAGAGCTTCTTGCTTTGACATTAAAAGTTCCTTGTATTAAACCTTGGACATCCATTTGTATGAGAATTTCAATATTTTGCTTCTTAATATTAATTTGTTCTTGATGAACCATGCATTCACTTTCAAATATTTTGGATTTTTTAGACTAACGACATGCTTCCTTATATTTCCCTATTGCATCTATGATGAATTATTCTCCCTGTTTTACCCAGTACTCAATCCATTCTTTGAATACATTCATTTTATGGTGAACCACAACAATTGCATCCACCTGCTCTTGTGACATTAATACTGGATGTTGGGGTAGTTCTGTTTGTGCTTGACCAAATAGGGTTAGATATTTTATAAAATTTTCTAAGGTAGCAACTCGTTCTTTCAATTCTCTTTTCTTATTTTTATACTTCTGTATTCTAGCAACAATGGCATCCAAATTCACTTCTATTTCACCCAACTCTTGCTTCCAAGGTGAGTGTCCAAGATTAATACTTGTTATCTTATACTCCTTAGGTGTTATTTCATGTCTGTCTTTGTCAGCTATTGGAGTAGCTATATGCATAGTTCTATCACCATCTACATTCCTTTGTATGACATGCTTTGCTTTAGCTCTGCACCTAGGTTTTGGAGTATCTATTTCCTGTACAAAACTATTAAGATCCAAAGGAAATATTTCTACTTCCAATGGGGAAGCTAATTCCTTGATCAACCAATCAATTACATCATTATATAGCTCTACCTCTACAACATTTTTTCATTCCTGATTTTTATTAGGTTCAAGAAAATTTTCTTATTTCTTCAACTTTATCTGTTATTACCTTTGAAATAGGAATTTATTCAGCAATTTCTGGCATAGAGTTGGGATTGCTAAGATTTGGCACTATCTCCTCTATTTGGAGACTTACATTCTCCTGTCTATCTAGATGTTTAATATTAGTTTCCTGAGAATTACCTTCCTCATTCTCTGTTACGCCAGGGTTCTCTTCATTTTCAACTTCTTCACCCCGAATATGTGTAGCTTCCTTTTCAACTTCAGCTTCAACCAAGTCTTCCTACAATTTTTTGAAGACCTATGATTGTTCATTATCATTTAGCACATTCCCAAGAAAAGGATAGGAATCAAAAGTATCTTCAACAATTGTTTCAACAATAGGATCACGTTCTGCAACCTCATGTGTTTCTATTTCAAGAATATTAGGATTCCCTACTTCTGAGGCGAGCATTCCTTGTATGAATTATTCTTCTTCAATATTTATAGGGGCAGACCCTGTATCAAGAATTTATTTTACCAATGGTTGTACCATGGGTTTATCTTTGAAATAATTATTTTCTTTCACCTTCTCCCTCATGGCACCCCATTTATCAATTTGCTCTTTAATTCTGGCCTCATCTATCTTAGAAATTTCATCCAAGGCCACAAGAGTTCCTCCCAATGCTTGTTTCACATTAGCCATATTAATGGAGGGAGGATAAGTAAATAGTGCTGCAACTCTCTAAGATGCAAACCTTGTCTGTGTACCAACATTTTCTTTTACTCATGTTTCTTCTTCAATAACCAACTTATTTCTTGGTTTTTCTGTAGAGGATGCACCCTTACTTCTTACTTTTGATTTATCTTTATTTTATTCCGCGTCTCTCCATTTATCAAATAGTTTTATTGGAACTTCTTGTTTTGAAACCTCAGGGGTTTTCTCTTCAATTCTTATACCAGGAGCCACTTTACTATTTCTCCTTTTCTTTTTAGCATGTTCCCCACTCTCAAATGCAGTTTCATTTCTTTGTTTTCTCTTCTTATCTTTTGAGAATGTAGGTTCAATTCCTCTTTCTCTCAAAGCTTTGAAAAAATCATTTATCTAGTGCTGATTATGCAACAAAATTGGTGCAAAGAACTCATCAATTGACAACATTTCTTCAGCCTCATAATTTGGGCCTGGAATAGGTTCATCATACACCCTATTTTCATTATAAGCCTTATTCAATACTTCTCCATCATCTTTTTCTAGCTGATTTGGAATATATCATGAAACATTAGAATCCGAGAAGATTTTAAAGACAATACTTCATATTTTCTCAACCTTAGTCTATTCTCATCTTCATAATTAATCCAATAATCTTCAAAGTGCTAGACATGAGCACGATAACCAATAATAGTATTGGCAATATTCCCTTCAAGGTCATAGTATATTCTCTGAAGGGGAAAAAAATCAAAATTATATGTTTTCAATTCTTCCCACAAGTCAGAAAACCTTATTGCATTGCATTTGTAATTCCCTAATACTATAGGAAATTTGAAAGAGGCCTTCTTGTGAGCTTTGTTATAAAGAGCTTGAGACGATTTCAATTGTCTCACAAATTCTAATAAAACAATTTTATCTATTGGGTACCTGGGAAACATAAATGGATTTCCATAAAATCCTTCCATCTTGATGTAGGAGTATGTGGGGAACTGAATATACCAGCCTCCCATTGGTCTAGTAATACTATGTGCTTCCATTGACAATCTTTTGGCTTTATCACCTTCCATCTTTTTGACCAGCTTCATGGAGAACACATCATCAAATCTCATGTAATTCTCTTTATACCCATGGATAGTGATCTGGGGTAAATGTGCATATATTAAACTATTTCCAAGCTCCCTGCCTAGAGTACCAACCCTTTTCAACCCTTGTTTGCTTTCCCTCATGGCGTAGGAATAAATCACATATGAAGACAAATAAAAACACCTAGTTTTTGGAAATGCCTTTATCTACTCACATAATATGTATGGGACTCTCCATCAATTTGGATATTATTACAAACATCTAGGATTCAAATTTACTGACATCTCTTAAACCAGCCATCCTACTAAGTACAATAATAATATCTTGAATTTCTTGGTTTAATATAGACCTTTGAAGTACTTTGGCCTATAGGGTAATCAGCTCGTGGAACCATTGGGTACACATAATTTCTCTATTGTGAGCTTCAACACTTTGATATGTCCTGGCTTTCACCTTTATATCAAATTGTACATATGAGTGAAATTAGGAAGCCCAAATGTGTATATAATTCCTTTCGACATAAGATCAACATAAATTATTCCTTCCTTCTCAACAAATCTTTTGTCAGGGTTATAATAATTCATACATTGTGTAACCAACTCAGGGGCCTCCATTGCTGGCGAAAACCCTCCTGCTAAGAATAACCCACTTTCTACAACATTTCTGGTACATTGAGAAGCATTTTCTTACCATACTCGAGTGCGAATTTGAAGATTAGAAGACCACCCCATATGAGTGTCTTTCACTACCATATTGATTGGTATGGCCTGTGAATTACAATATTTGAACTCATCTTCTACTCTTGCATCAGAAGTACTCAATTTTGCTAGTATTTTCTGCATTTTCAAATGTGTGCCTTGTGTGCGAGTTAGGGTTAAATTTAACAAGAAATTTCTTACAATTTATAAAATTTTCATTCGCCTTTTAGTTAAATTCAGAATCAAATAATAGTCATCATTTCAATTTCAAACATTTTTAAAAGGGAAAACATCTTTCGGGACTTTTAAACATGAAAATGGCTAACATAAAATCAATTATTTAAAACATACCTAGTTATGGATGATAATGATAATCTTTTGAAATGAAACTCCAAAACCCTTGGTAGCTATGGTCTTGGTTTCTTGAAATTTACCTTTCCTTGTGTGCTAGTATTATTTCATTCTTTCAATGTCCTTTGCAAATTTGTAGCATGACGTGAAGTAGGGTGTTACAAAAGCAACTGTATGCTTAAGGTGATGCCAAGTACATGAGTAGTTTTCCACCTTCATTAATTACCTGTTATAATGCATTAATTTTTTGAATAAAGGTGCAATCATTATAGATTAGGGTTCAAATTATGAACACCTAGGTTTATGTGTGGGCTCACTACTAGAGGGAAAAGATGACACAATGATTATCCATGGCACTTTGGTGTCACTTCGATCACCCAATCGACATGGACCATCAAAGATATGTGATCAAATTTTGATCATCGGGATCGACACTTTCTAGTATAAATTTTTGGGAGAAATACCGTTATTTGGGAACTTACTTCCTAGCTTCAGAGGGAATACAAATCGAAATGAAAGAAATGACCAAAAACCGAGCTTAAAAAGGATCAAAAAATTTCAAAATAGACCCTCTGGTTTCTGAGTTACAAATAAAATTATTGGACTCTAATACAAGAATAAAAAATATCACCAAGATTGGCACTTTTTGGTTGGTGACTTACCGGGTGGGGTTAAGACCAACTGAATATATAATCACTTTGATACAATCATAGGACTCCAAGATTCTGGTTTTCTGTAATATATCAAACTTCATAATAAGACCAAAAACTAAATCCGGGAAAGAAAACATAAGGTAAAATAAAGATCAAATAAGATTAAAAGAGAGCTAGAACCAATCAAATCGTAGAACAATGCCAAAACAAGTGAAAGTGAAAGGGAACAAACAACTACGAAAAAAAAAGAGGGGTCCACATTTTTCCAAAGGGAAAAATGGGGCATGTTGTGAAACCACACAACACTAACCATACCAAAGATATACCTCCTGATAAATTTGATAAGACACCACACAACATGAACAACAAGATCTATGAGACAAGCAAAAATTCGTATGCTAACACCCATAAACAAACATGATGGCTCCATAGGCAAGCAAAGTGTGTTATGCAAGGTGGCCATATAACGGTTATTGTAAATGCAAAATAGTGTAAGGTACACGTTCAAATAATTTTTTCCTAGTTCATGTAAGGTCTTAACCTAGGGAACATCATGCCTAATGTCTCCAAGAGAGTACCAATTAAATAGTATAAGATTCACAACTTAGGGAATGCAATCTACTTGGCATTTCCACTAAGAGGAATGCAATATGATAAGAGATATCATGCCTTTGAAGGACATCACACCCAATGTCATCACCAAGAGAAAATCACACAATGAAACATGAGTCAAGTAATTGATACTCAAAAGAATAATGCTAATATATGCCCCCACTATAAAGAAATTGTTAAACACCATGTTACATAAGCAATTAATTTAAAGTAGAAAATGATAAATGCTGACAATAAAGAGAAAATGAGAGCTTATTTGGAAAGCCCTATGCCACACATATGTTTCCAAATGAAGCTACATCATGAAAAGGGGTTGCCCCCAAAATGAAATCCCAAAATCGCATAAGGGATCCATGGATTTAGGGTTAGTATGTCTTTGTTACAATGTTATTAGAGAGCTAAAAAACATCATCTTTCCCCAAATACTCATGGATCAAGGAATAATGACACAAAGAGATTTAAAATAAAGAGAATATTTTGGGTCAACATGGAAGAGACCTAAATGTCTCTACGCCTTGTGTCATCCCCAAAAGGAAAAAATAGGACAAAGAAAAGATAAAGGTGTATGCAATATAGAAGAATCTAGATACAAATAGAGGAATGTCACAAAGAGAGAGATACATAAAAAAAAATGGTATGGGAGATCACATTACACACATAACATGAAAAAATAAAACAAAGACAAGACTAGTAAGGCACATGTGGTTCAACCTATAACAAGTCGTCCACATCCCAATTTTGTTCATTGTATGTGGAAGGTGGACAAATAGCTAAAGGGACAACAATAAGTGCAGTACTAGGAGTATCACCAAGTTCAACATGTGGTGAGTCACTCTTTCCACGAGGATCATTAAGGTTGTTATCGTCTAAGCTCATGGAAGAAGAAAATAATAAATTTAATTCATTATGCACTTCCTCATCAATTTTAGCAATCTCATCATCATCGTTCAAGTTAATCACAATGGGAGGCTGAATGATAATTTCCAAAGAAGGTGCTAGTTCCTATTGCGATTATGATATAAGATCTTTTTGTTGTAGCGAAAAGGGAGACTCATCATGTATTACTTCACTTGAGTTTGGATATTGATTTTGTTTGTTATTTTCTTTATTTATCCTTCAAGCAATAACACAATGTCTATGCCTACACTCTCTAGAATTTCTATTTATTTT